>BQNB010071622.1:0-17320 GCA_026074375.1 Tanacetum coccineum
TAATGTTAATGCCATTATGTTTGAACAAATTGGCAAGTATGTGAGCCAAAGGGTATTAGGTTATCTAAGAGATTGTGATAATCTCTCATAATCTCATTACTCATAGAATATCACATCATTATGGTATGTCTAATGTGTAAAATCAAACTCTATTAATATTGTCTAATTTTTGATAACTTTTGCTACCCTACCTCTAATCTTATCAAGGTTAACAAAAATTAAGTAAGCCACGTGTTTACTCAATATGGTTCCAACCAAGAAGGTAACTAAGACACCATCAGGTTATGGAATGGGAAGACTCCCATTAAAGTCTTAACTGAAGTTCTGAATTTGTTGAGATCACGTTAAGCATGTTATTAGCAAACTAGAGTCAAGGACTGTCAGCATACATTATACATCCCAAACGAGAACAATTTTATTGTTGCTCGACTTGCTGCGTTTTTAGAGAAAGTCTCCTCTTACACGAAGCAAGTGGGAGCATCTGTTTTTGGAGAAAGTCTCTTCTTACACAACCTTCTGAATGCACTAGCTAACGACATAATAAATGTTGAAATATAGTCCATGAAAGAAAATTATTTTTGGAATTTGATTGATCTTTCACCAATCGGTAAGACTGAGACGTTAAATTGGTTCTTCTAAAAGAAGACTAATATGGACAAAAATGTACACACATGTAAAACGCGCTCCTTATGGTAAGAGTTTTACTTATACTCAAGTGATTGACTATGATTAAAGCTTCTTTTCCTTGCAAGCGTTAAATGAATAAAGACATTGATTACCATACTTGATTTCTTAAATATGAAATATGGCAATTGGATGTCTAAACTCCTTCTTGAATGATTACCTTTGCGAGGACGTTGTGTTAATCAAAAGGGTTTATTAATCTAAGTTATTTTTAGAAAATGTGCAAGCTGCAAAAATCCAAGTGTGGATTAGAGCATGCATCTAGGAGCTGGAATCTTAAGTTTAAATCAATAATTTGATTTTGATTGAAACAAAGATAACTCCTGGGGTATGCCTTAAAGCTAGTCGGAGCATTATGTTTTGTTTTTCTTATATCTCATTTGTTGTCAACATATTAGAAATGATATTTCACCTAAGCTTGATTTTAATCCTTAGTTTGGAATAATGTTTCTATCGAGAGATATACGAAATAAAACATACAACCTTGGAACAAATGTTTATTAGGATAAACATACGCGATTAATAAGTCTAACACAACATGACACATCATTGAGCAAGACTCAAAGTTCTATCTCACCTGATGAGTTGAACACATGTTTGAAAACGTTTAGTTTAGCTAAAAGTTTCATTATGTATGTCATGATATGCATTAGACTAAATGTAACACTTGCATGAATGCAAGATGAATCGACAACCATAGTAACTAAGTGAAAGTCATTAGACTACTATTAAAAGAACATTCTAAAAGGCCTGCAAAGGACTAAAGACATGTTCATTGTTTACGGATTTTTAATAAGGAGATTAGTGTTGAGTTTATACACTAATGCTTATTTTGATTGAGATGATTCTCAACCCTAGTCATAGCAGGATTTCATCATAAATGATAATACTGCTGACTAGACCTGCTTGATTGAAAGCATTGTTGCACTATTCATTAAAGAATAAGAATACTTCACAGTTTGGGAAGCTGTTAAGAAGACTGTCTTATATAGGTGGTTTTGCTTGCTTCAAACAACCTATGTAATGTATTGTGGCGATGCTAGTATTATTGTATTAGCACTTGAACGCACATATACAAAATGACAATCATCATATTATTCAAAACCTTCATGCTCTGAGTTTTAAAACAAGTTATTCTCAAAGGTCACTCAGTGCAACTAAGTTAGTACTTGTACAAAAGTCAATGTGCTTGTACTCAAACATTGTGTTATCTATGCTAGGAAGCATTGAAACTTGTGGTGACTGCTTAGGGAGTCTCATGGTATGATTGTTTTTAGTAAATTAGGATGTAAAACAGTTTTATTTCATAATGAATTGATATACTTGGTATGATCGTTTTCATTCTATAAATACTGTGTCCTATATTAGCATGTTTAAATCCATGAATAATTTATTTGTTCTAAATCGTCCATTGTCAGTTAATGATACGGGAGTATCATTGAAATAAGGCAAATGTGAGTGTGTTGGTCATATTCATATGGTATGAATATTAATGGATGATACCGCCAAACTCATATGTTGTTCATTGGATGAACATTGGACTGACCCAACCTACGAGTATTCACTACATGGATCGGCGTCAATAGTGAATCTCGCAAGTGGTTATGTCTCTCATCCTCAGACTTGAGATGCAAGTAGGTTTTGTGTGTGTGGAATATCAATCTTTGATATGGTTCAACGTTGACCTGTTGAAGGCTGCTATAAAGGCCATTTTCAGGAGGGATATGAAACACATAACGGACACGTGTAGTCAAAATAGGATTTGTTACTCCACATGTTATGGAGAAAGATACTACTAGGCCCCTCGATGATTTGAACAGATGTATGTGTGGCCGCACCCAAATGTAATTAAGATGATACTTGATTAATTTGGTAATCTAGTTCAATGTCTATATCGAGAAACAGAATTGTTAAACATAAGAATGACTTATGATCCATGTCAAAATGTTTAACATAGTATCTATAACAAAGGATGATTGATATCTAAACCATTTAAATGAGATGTTTAAGAAACTATCCTCATATGTCTCTGGGGGCATTGGCGTGTTGCTAGACGCTAACCTTTGCTTGTATAATTACTTGATTATTATGACGTGCGCAAGTGGGAGCTGTTGGAGTATGCTCGTGTCATAATAACTAATTATATGGCTAGACATATATGAGCCTATGGGGTCACACACATATACACTGAGGTACCATTTATATATCGTGTTTATTGTATTTACGGTATATAAATAATCCACATAACTATCGGGCTTCTAATGACTAAGTATTGTACGTAGTTAATTGGACTTGGAAAAAAATAGAAGAGGCCCACATAAGACCATATGTGGCCGGCCATCTAATTGTCATGGGAAGGGATAAGAGTGAATTGATTCTAGTCAAAATTTTTTATGGTTGATCTCCTAATCATGATCTTCTAATTAATTTGATAGGTAACCACTTGCCTTATAATCCTTCCCCTCTTCTCCTTATATATTTACACGGCACAAACACTCTTTTTGTAGGGTTTTTATGTTCTTGTTTTTATATCACTTTATATCAAGTTTAATCAAAATGAATTCCAAGGTTACTGGGTTAAGACTAGCATCATTTGGTATACAAGGAAGTGTAGTATGGATACATCATAGAGGTGATCTCTATTGATCACTTGGTTTCATTAAGGTGTTTCTTGTTAGGGTGAAGGTCACCGGTTGACTCTACCGATCACGCTACAAAGGTATTACTTTTCTTGTTTTTCTTTGATTGATCATATGACTCTATGGATCTGTTGATAGGTGCTTGTTCTGCTGCGTTTAATGTTTGTTTATATGATATTCATCTAATTCAGCACCTATATTTTGGACTTAGTTTTGACGAAAATTTTACAAAGAGGAGTGGCATTTTAATTTGCATTTATTAAAAATGATTAAGGTACTTCGAATGAAGTATTTAAGTTGTCACGACACAGACTAGAACATGGACTAGAATTGAGACATAAGAAGGAGAAACGGACTAACGTGATTAATGGAATGTGTTCCATCATTCCTAAACCAAGATGTAGATAGTTAAATGATTCACGTTTAAGGGGTTTCGTAATAATGTCGGCGATGTTGTCGACGGACAGCAATTTTTTGATTGAGATATGTCATTTCTGGACATTATCAAGAAGAAAGTGGTGACGAATTTCGATGTTTTTAGTACGAGAATGTTGCACCAGGTTTTTGTTAAGGTCAATCGCGCCTTTGTTGTCGCACATGATTAGAACATCTTCGATTCGATACGTCGTAATCGATAAGAGCTTGTTTCATCCCTAATTGCTAGTTGACAATGCCTTTTCCGGTGCTTACGTAATTCGGCTTCGGTACGATATAGCAGAGAGCGTTTTGTACTTCGAGAACCAAGATGTCAAACAACATCCCACGAATGTTACAAATACCGCTGGTGCTCTTTCGTTCCCACATAATCTCCCGCATGATCAAGATTCGGCATATTCATTGTTTCATATGTCGATCCCGTTAGGAATACCATAATCCTAAGTGCTTAATGTAGTTACCTTTAATGTATCGGAAGATACGCTTAACCGCTTCAAGGTGAGAGGTTTTGGGAGCCTCTTGGAAGCGGGCACAAAGGCAGACACTAAACATGATACGGGCCAACTTGCCATTAGGTATAATAAGACTACCTATCATTGCCTCGATACTTGAACTATCCTACCGACTTACACTCTTTTCTTTTGTATTTTTGGTATCGGAGGGAATAGGGATTGCATTGGTTTAGATTCTTCTAAGCCAAATTTCTTAAGTATTTCTTTAATATATTTAGATAGATTAAAGAAAATACCATCTTCCATTTGTTTTATTTGTAGTCCAAGGAAGAAGTTAAGTTCATTCATCATGCTCATCTCCAACTCGTCATGCATGATTTTTGCAAATTCCTCACACATGTCTTGACAAGTCGAACCGAATATAATGTCGTCGACATATATTTAAATGATGATGAGGTTTGAACTTTTCTTCTTAGTAAAAAGAGTGTTATCTACCATTCCCATTTTATATTTATGTTTAATAAGAAAAGCTTTTAATCTATCATACCAAGATTTGGGTGCTTGTTTAAGACTATATAAAGCTTTCTTTAGTTTATAAACATGATCCGGTTTTTCAAAGTCAATGAATCCTGGAGGTTATGCCATGAATACCTCATCATTGATAAAATCATTCAGGAATACACTTTTTACATCCACTTGGAATAGCTTAACATCTAAAGAACACGCATAAGCTAATAGTATCCTAATTGACTCAAGTCTAGCAACTGGGGCATAAGTTTCATATAACGTGATGCCTCTTGTTGATTATAGCCTTGAGCATCTAACCTAGCCTTATTTCAAGAAATAATACAGTTCTCGTCTAACTTAATTCTAAACACCCACTTAGTTCTTATGATTGTCATATTCCAGGTTGTGGAACTAACTCCTAAACGTCGTTAGCAATGAATTAATTTTAATCTTCTTCATAGCGACTATCCAACTTTCATCGTTGTGACTAGCATGAGCTTGTTTTCCAATTTTGCAAGCATCACAGAAGTGTTGATCAAACTTAAGCTTAGGTAAGTTTCTAACCAATTTCTTAGAAGCTAACAATTGAATGAGACGCATATTTGTGTGACCTAATCTCCTATGCCACAACGTGTAATTTTCATCAATCGTTGCTAGACAAATTTAGTCTTTAGGCTTATTTCCTAATTTCATCACATATAAGCCTTTCTTCCAAATACCTCTACCTATAACCTTACCATCCTTAGTGATTTCACAATCATATTCAGAGAAAGTTACTCTACACTTATTATCACATATTTGTTCTATACTTAACAAGTTAAATACTAAGTTATCTACATGTTCTACATTATCTATTTTGAGAGAGTCATTCGAAATTGTACCTTTGCCAATGATGTTACCGCGAAGATTGCTACCAAATATAACATTACCTTTGTTGTATACCTTGTAGCTTGAGAAGAGCTTTCGGTTACCTGTCATGTGTTTAGAGCATCCGCTATCCTTTATCCACTCATCAGGTTCTAAGTCGACTCCAAGCAAGGCATAATCTAATTATATACGGCAACACCTCAAACCATTTGGTCCCTAAATATCAATATGGTCCTAAAGTTGTTATTTCTAAACCGCCCTTAAGCGTTTTGATGCAATTTGTTTGGGATGTAGGGAAAGGAAGACACATTTTCCCATGGCATGTAACTTGACGTTTGGAGATAGTTCTAAAGTTATAGGAAAGCCCACATATTGATTTTGTCGAACAAACGTTTCTTTTTTGGTTTGGTTGTTTAAGACGAGAATATATTTTTTATTGATAACCTCTTTCTAATGGTGGAGTTTTTGATCCTAAAATAGTTTTTGAAAATCCAACTCCGGGTTTTTGACATATAGGCATAAAAATTGTTTAACTTTAGTATCATTAGCAACGGGAACTTTGACATTGTTTACTATTATATGTTTTGGTCTAGGACCCAAAATAGATTTTGAAAAGACACAGTTTTCTCTGATCCAGGTGTAACCACTGGTGGTAGTCCCATAATTGCTTTGGGGGCCGCCTGCATACTAAGAGGGCATCCCATGTTTATGGGACTTCCATTAGAGGATGCCTTTTTCTAAGCTTTCACAAATTTTATATCCTTGGTTCCACTATATGATGCTTAAAATGAATTAAACCCTAAACCTAACTTATCACCGGAGGATTTTCAATTACTTAGCATTTCATTTAAGCAATGTGTGCTCTTTTTAAACTTGGTTGGTTTAAGAGCTTCCTCTTTAAGCTTTTCATTTTCAATTTTAAGCATATGACATTTTACACATTCGAGATCAACACCCTTGTTTTTATCGAGTGTAGACACTTTTTCTTTTAGAATACTAAGTTCTTTTTCTAAACTATTTATAGTGGCTTTTAATCTTTTGTTTTTAGTGATTATCCTTTAAAGCTCATTTTGCAACAGTTTATCATGATTCACTATCTAATACTAAATCATCTATTTTGACGAGTTTTTCATCACTAAAGTAAAAAGATTCGGAACATACCTCACTTTGAATGCTTTAGCTACAAGTAATGCTTGAACTGCTAGGCACGTTTCGTTTTTGACATTTTCATTATCTTCTTCACCACTATCACTCCAAAAACCTCCTACAAAATCTCTTTGGTTCTTGTCTTTCGGTGGCTTTGGACATTCTCCAATAAGATGATTTGGGTCTCCGCATCTAAAGCATTTTCTATCACTTTTAACGTTTTTGTCGTCTCGGCTTCTTTGGAACGTCTTTTTGTTGTTCCGAGGTTGTCTCACGAATCTTCCTCTTCTTTTGAAGAACTTCTTGAAGTCTCTTACCGCCATGGTGTACTCTTTGTCTTCACTTCCAGAAGTCGAACACTCTTCATTACTGGATTCTTTCTTAGCCTTTAAAGCAAGAGATTTTCTTTCAGCTTTTGCTTTTACTATTTCGGAATCTTTCTTAATGATCATTTCATGAACTTTGAGGTTCCCGATAAGTTCATCAAGAGATGGTGACGTTAAGTCTTTCGACTCTTCAATTGTCGTGACCTTTGCTCTCCATTTAGGATGTAGAGCCCTAAGAAACTTTCTAACATAGTTCTTGCTAGAATAACCTTCATCAAGAGCTTTTAGACTAGTAATAATAGTATTAAATCTAGCAAAAGCACTATCTATAGATTCGTCTTCGGAAATGACGAATTGTTCATATTGTTGAACCAAAAGGTCGATCTTATTATCTTTGACTTGACTATTACCTTGGTGGGTGATTAACAATGTTTTCCAAATTTCTTTTGCCGTATTACACATGAAAATTCTTTCATATTCTTTTCTAGGCAAAGCATTGTAAATGACCATTTTAGCTTCGTTATTTTTCGCAAGTCTCTTTTTGAGATCATCAGTTTGTTTTTCAAAAGGGATAACCTCGTCTAATTTGGTTTTTGGATTTTGTTGAATAGGTTGAAAATCACCGTTGATAATAACATGCCAAATATCTAGATAATTTGATTTGACATATGTCTCAAATCTATTTTTCCAATAAATAAAACTGTCACTTTCAAAAAGTAGTGGTCTTTGCATAGATTGCTCTTCTAGATATTTGTCGGAATCCATAGATCGATCCAAGCTTTAAAATACTGTATATTTTAAAAATCTTGAGTGACCTTGGCTTCTGATACCAATTGTCGAAACTAGAAGGGGGGTTGTATAGTTTACAAGTTCGTTTACGTTTTAAAAGTTTTCCTTTTAAATATTTAGATTCGAGTTGTATATTTAACCAATTCATAATATGAACAAACAATATAACAATATAAACTAAAGCTAAATAACAATGACAATAATATGAAGAGATAAGGAAAGGAACAATCAAACCAAGACGCTAAGATTTTATAGTGGTTCGACTACGAAGCACCTCTTCGCCCTACTCCACTCCCCGAGTATCCTACTCGAGATTTTACTATGTCAACAAGCTCCCTTTAGGCGGAGAAAACCGTTTACACGTCGCTTACGTTGTTTTCCGACACTAAGCTAAATGTCAAGTCTTAGCTAGAACCAATCTACCACTTCACAATCACTTCAGAATCACTAGATCTACACTATCGGATTTACAAACTATCTGAATCACACAAATACACAAGATAGTTACAATAGAGATTTGGTACTTAGAAGAAGAGAGGAGAGATCACTAAATAACAATTCGTTTCTTAGCGAATACGAATGTTCTTCTCTTGCACTTGAATGAGAAAGAAGAGATGAGAAGAAGAGATTAGACCACTTGAAACAAGATCTAAGGATGTTAGTGATCAAAAGATTGAGAAAGAGAAAGAAGATTTTAAAGAGAGAAAGTTATCTGAAAATTTTGTGCTAAGAGGTCTGCTTTTCTGCAAGGAATGAAGCAGTATTTATAGGCAGGAAAACCCAACGGTCACTGGGGGCGGTCTCGGCGGTCCCAGATATATCTGGGGGCCGCCAGGCCAATAAGGGGCCGCCTAGTAGACTACGCTCCTGTTTTTGTCTTTTTGTGGGGAAGGTTGTATCTGGTATGGAACCATCCATTTTGAAGGGGAAATTTGAATTTCAAATTTTATGTTTTTAATAAAACTTTTGTTTTAATTAGAAAATATTTTGTATATTTAATTTTGTGAAATTCTTTTGTAAAAATGTGATGGTATAAAGATAAAATATATTTTTTCTTGATAATCTAATCGTGCTTAATGAATTGTTATTACGTCACCTACTAATCTTAGAAATGTGAAATTTAAGAGATTAATAATATTTTAAACGTTAATATTTTCCGTAAACGTTATTACATTTTGGTTATAAGTTCAAAACGTTGAGATGTCGATAAAATATAAATAAATGTTTTTATGACTTATTTGTTTAACAATTGTATAATTGCCTTTTAATTGCTGCTTTCTTTATTTTTGTGATGGATGGTGCGCGTTAAAGCTTTATATAAAAACTAGGCCATAAGATATTAAATTGGATAGACGTCTATTGAAAAATGCGAGTGTTGTAGAAATGATAGCATCGGTAAACAGTCTTCATACTAACCTTAACCCCTAATATGGTTGATCCCTCTAAATATTTCAAATTCATTTAATATACTCTTAGGGGCCTTGTAATAGTCTTCATACTACCTACTTGTGCTTTGCCTTACGAAAAGTACTAGACTGCGTGGTTCCGTGTTCATACGTTCATGACTTTAATAAATACTTACGACAGAATCATACACAAGTGGTGACAAAAGCAATAGAAATTGAGGGAAGCATATCTTTTGAGTAGTGCATGATTAATTACATACGTTCGTTAAATATATAGTTATCACCAGTAGTTTAGATATATAATTAGTTTAATTATATAAAACAAACCAACCTCTCAAACCATGATTTTACCTGCATTTTATAAAATAAAAATACAAAAAGAATCTTCTCTCAACCCCGTAGATCTCTGTTAGACTGTGTTCGAGCCTTCCCCACCTATTCCCCTAGAGAATGATAACAACCTCGAGTCTTACCTTACTACACTACAATGGTTGGGTATTCTGCCTAGGGGGTTGTAAAACTTCATGTGAAGTCTTTACGAGACCTGCATCAATCTCGCAGACTTTGATGTATTTTTGTGGCGTCTCATCCCTCGAAGAAATGTTGTCGGCTCGTTGACATGCGTCGCAGGCTCGGACTAATTTTCGTGCATCGCAGAAGATGTTGGGCCGGTAGAATCCGTCTTCGAAGACTTTTCTTGTAGTTGTGGTGATACCATGATGCCCACTTGACGGGCCGCTATGATATTGCAGAAGGATTTGGGCTGCCTCGTTTCCAGCGACGCATCTTCGTATAATTTGGTCCGCACATTACTTGAATAAGAATGGCTCATCCCAAAAATAATTCTTAGATCGTTGAAGAACTTTTTCTTTTCCTGTCGGGTGGAACGGAAAGGTAATACTCGGCTTGCGAGGTAGTTAGCATAATCGGCGTACCATGGTTCATTACCTTTATCGGAGATAGTCATTAGTTGTTCTTCAAGGAATAAGTCATTAATTTCTGCTTTAGTCAGCTTCCCAAGGTCAGGATTTTCAAGCCGAGAGAGGTGATCGGCCGTAAGGTTCTCGGCACCCTTCTTGTCACGTATCTCGATATCAAATTCTTAGAGGAGCAAGATCCACCTTATCAGCCGCGGTTTTGCATCTTGCTTTATGAAGATATACCTTAAGGCAGAGTGATATGTGAAGACGATAGTTTTAGATAGGACCAAATAATGTCGAACATGAAAACAACAGCTAAAAGCTCTTTTTCGGTTGTTGTGTAGCTTTCCTGCGCTTCGTTCATTGTTTTGTTGGTGTAGTGTATAGGCTGAAAGTGTTTGTCATTCCTTTGTCCTAGCACTGCTCCGACAGCGTAGTCACTTACGTCACACATGATCTCAAATGGTAATGACCAGTCTGGTTTAATCATGATGGGAGCCCGTGTTAATTCTTGTTTCAGCTTGTCGCAGGCTTTAATGCATTCTTCAGAGAAGTTGAAGAGGGTGTCTTTTATGAGGAGCTGGGTCATTGGGCGTGCGACTTGTGAGAAATCTTTTATCAACCTTCTGTAGAAGCCTGCATGCCCTAAGAAGCTCCAGATGGCTTTTACGTTTGTGGGATATGGTAGTTTAGAGATTGCTTTGATTTTTGCTTTGTCCACTTCGATTCCTGATCCAGAAACTTTATGACCGTGGACTATTCCTTCCTTTACCATGAAGTGGCATTTTTTCCAATTTAATATAAGGTTGGTCTCCTCACATCTCTTCGGCATTTTCTCTAGGTTTTGGAGGTAGTGGTCGAAGAAACTACCGAAGACGGACAAATCGTCCATAAATACTTCCATGCTATCCTCAATCAGTTCATGGAATATGGCCGTCATGCAGCGTTGAAAAGTCACCGGAGCGTTGCACAATCCGAATGGCATTCATTTATATGCGAAGATGCCATATGGGCAAGTGAACGTAGTCTTTTCTTGGTCTTCTGGGGGGGATAGGGATCTGGAAATACCCTGAGAATCCATCCAGAAAATAGTAGTACTCATGCCCGGCTAATTGTTCAAGCATCTGGTCGATAAACGGAAGAGGAAAGTGATCTTTCCGGTCGCGTTATTTAGCTTACGATAGTCGATGCACACGCGCCATACGGTGATCGTTCTTTGAGGAATAAGCTCGTTTTTCTTGTTCTTGACTACAGTCATTCCTCCTTTCTTTGTGGCAACCTGAACAGGACTAATCCAAGGGCTGTCATAAATTGGATAGATTAGCCTAGCATCAAGTAGTCTTATGACTTCCTTTTTTACTACCCCCTTAATATTTGTGTTCACCCATCTTTGAGGCTGGACGCTTGGTTTGAACTTGTCTTTCATGAGGATTTTATGAGTGCAGAATGAAGAGTCGATCCCTTTTATATCCGCAATACTTCAGGCGATGGCTCCTTTGTGGTTCCTTAGAACCTCAAGAAGCATGGCCTTCTCGGTGATAGTGCGAAAGAGATAACTATTGGGAGTTGGTTATTCTCTTGGAGGAAGGCATATTCGAGGTGTCCGGGCAACTCTTTCAGCTATAGTTTGGGCGGTTTGAAGCTTGAAGGCTTTAATCAATTTTCTAGAGCCTTCCATTAAAATGGCTCGACTAGTTCTGGTTTAGGGTAGAAAGAAACTGCTTGTATTTTGTTTAGACCTCATTCTTCCTCTGCTTCTACCCATTTTCCGTCATGGTTGATTGTGTCTTCCCATTGTCCTCGGACGAGTTTAGCGGTATGATCAACACAGTATAGATAGTCATCACGGGAATATTTGGATTTCATAGATTCTCCAATGTTGAAGGTGACGGTTTCATTTCTGACTCTCAAACTTAGCTACTCTTCGTGAACGTCGATTACAGCTCAAGCGGTAGAGAGGAAGGGCTATCCCAAGATGATCGGGACTAATTCGTCTTCGTCCATTTCCAAAACTAGGAAGTCTACCTGAAAGATAAACTTATTTATCCTGACTAGAAGATTCTCACAGACCCCGATGGGATATTTAATTAACCGATCAGCTAGCTGAATACTCATCCTGGTTGGTTTCAGTTTAGAAATGCCCAATCGTGAGAGAATGTGGCATAAGGTTGATACCTTCCCCTAAATCGGCCAGGGCGTTCTTCACCGTTAAACATGGTAGCATGAAACTCCCTGGGTCACCCTCTTTTTGAGGCAAGCTTCTCTGGATAACGGCTGAACATTCTTCACTAAGTTTGTTCGAAGAGGCTTCCTTCTCGAGTTTCTCCTTAGGCGAAAGAAGGTCTTTTAGAACCTTGGCTCCTTTCGGCATATGGATCATGGCTTCCAGAAACGGTAGATTAATATGAATTTGTTTAAAGATAGATAAGAGCCGTTCATCATCATCGTCTTTTTTCTACTTCTTTAATCGAGAGGGAAAAGGTATACTGGACGACTATGAGGGATGGTAAAAGGTGGTTGACTGGGGGCTTTCCCCATCCTGCATGATGCTTGGTTCTTCACCCTCGGGCCCTTCTTTTTTGACCGTCCCTTCAGCGTGGTCGACAGTCGTCGGTTTTGGTGGAATTAGGTACGGGGATCACGGGTGCTAGTTCTAGATCTAGTTGTTATGAAAAAAGTTGGTGCGTCTGGTTCAGGGGTTTTGTTCTTTCCGATTGAAGAAAGGATTTGAGAGAATTGTTCGCGTATTCCTTTACGATGTTGGTCAAGCATCTCTCCTAATCCTTTTGTGTGGAATTTTTTTGAGCATAAAGCTGGAAAGCTCATCCTCAAATTTGCTCTGGATGACCCAGTCAGGACCGCTCTCTCCTACTTCTTTTTGTCGGTTGTTCCCCAATGCTAGGATGTCATCATTCTGATAAAATCTTAAGTGGGAGGGATCGTCATAGATGTCCTCTCCAGATAAACATACTTGTTTGGGTGGCTTAACTTGTTCACATTCGTCGGCTTCGTGAGCGCCTCGGCAGATGTCGCAGATGAGATATGGGTTTTTTAAGCTTTTCCTTTGCATGGGCGTTGTAAGGTAAGAGATTTATTTGCAAGCCCTTTCTAGACGTCTTTCGAATGTGGGTTTTATTATCTCTGAGATTGAGGAGACGTTCCTAGACGAGGGTGGGTCATCCCATGAGTCGTCTTGTTACTGGACATATTCTTCTATTTGGTTCGAACCTTCTTCTTCAGTGAGAGAGCTGAAACGAAAATGATCGAATTAGTCAAGTTTCCCTTAGTCTTCCGAAGATATGTTATCGTGAAAGATTTTCACTAGGAGCCGTTTTTGTATTCCATGATGAGGGACTTGTTTAATCAAGTCCTAGAAATGGATCCAGGCGCTTTTGATGTTAGTCCCTTGTTTGAATCAAAGGATCATATCTTGTAGAAATGAAGTAATCAAGGAACCGTGCCACCAGTTGATCCCATGTTGTGATTTAGGTGGGAGGCATTTTGTCAAGCCATTCTTTTGCTTTTCCTTTGAGGGAGAAATAACAGAAACGTAGCCTAGATGTATCCCTAGTGGCCTCGTCAGCTTATAGGTTATCCACGATACTCAAGTGGTGCTTGATATGCTGGAGAAGGTTTTCGCATTTTAATCCTTGGGACGTGCATGTTCCTTGGATTAGCAAGATGTCGAGCGAGTTGACGATTTTTCCTGTTTGTTCGGCGGGAAGGATGATTGGATTTTGAAAACCGGACGAGTTGGTGAAAGAATGTTCCTGTAGGGTTTTTGGAGGGGTTGCTGCCTTACTTCTAGCGTTATTGGATGATGATACTTCATCATCAAAGAGGTTTCTTCCGGCTATGGCTAGTGATTCATTTTGATGCTGGCGCAAGGCGGCTCTTTTGAGCCTGTGAAATTCTCTTTCGAGTTTGTCGAGGGGTTCCGTTAAACGGTAACTTCTTGGTTGGTACTATAACGAGTCCAAAAAGCGCTGTGTTGGATTACAAAATAGATGATACGAAGAAAAGTAATATAAAAACGAAAAAGCAAATATACTAGAAAATAAAACTCTCACTTGATCTGAATTAACCGAGTAGAACCGACAGTTAAACAATGGTCGAACCTAACTAGTTCCCCAAGCAAGCCGGCGTCCAAAAACTTATTAAAAATCTCACTTGAAAGGAATCAAGCGAGTAGACCTAAGTTAAACAATGGTCGAAACCTAACTATTCCCTGATAGCGGCGCCAAAAACTTGATGCGGCCGTCGTAGGACTTCAACAAGAAGTTTTACAACTCCCTAGGCAGAGCACCTAACCGTTGTAGAGTAGTAAGGCAACACTCGAGGGTTGTTATCGTTCTCTAGGAGAATAGGTTGGGAAGGCTCGAACAGAATCTAATAGAGGATATCATGGTTTGAGAGGTGGGTTTGTTTTCACTAATTAAACTAATAATAATAAAATAAATCTAAACTACTTTGGTGATAACTTATATGATAAACGAACGTATTTACTTAATCATGCATTACTCCTCAGATTGCTTCTCCTAATCCTGTTGCTTTGGCACACTTGTGATGAACAGTGTAAGTATTTCCTAAGTCATGAACGAATTACACGATCCTGCCGTCTATGTAATATTTCGTTAAGGCAACGCACAAGTAAGGTAGTATGAAGACTATTACAAGGCCCCTAAGAGTATATTAAATGCATTTGAAATATCTTAAAAGGGATCAACCATATTAGGGGTAAGGTAGTATGAAGACTGTTACCGATGGTATCCTTTCTACACACTCGCGTTTCCCTAGACGTCTATGCCAATTTAATATCTTATGGCTAGTTTTCTAAAGCCTAACGCGCACATCCATCACAAGAAGCAACATTAAAAGGATCTACATACTAAGTTTCATGCAATCATAAGTAAATACTAATAGATCTAGCCTTGCATGGCAAATAAAGAAGAAGAACAAGAATCTATCACAAAACACATAGACATATTAAGTGATAAGGGATAAATGAACTTCACTTGATTAAATCATGCAGTTGAGGCTGTTACAAGAGGGTTTTGACACCCTAAAAATGAGCCCAAAGGCTGCTAAAATCGTCTTCTAAAACTAGGGTTCGTCTCCCAAAAGTTACACACCTAAAACCCTAAAAACGGATTTGTATATATAAGAAAGCAAGCGCGACGGCGTCGCTTTATGTTCCTTATGCCGTCGTGCCGCAATGGTCTTCTAGGGTTTCTTTAAGTCGGCTTCATTCTGACGCCGTGAAGAATTTCATGACGCGGTCGCTTGTTAACTTTGACGCCGTTGCTTGTAATTGGCGACGTCGTCTCCACGCACTGTATGCTTTTCTTCAAGATAGTTGGTGTAAAGTCGTAGTCTTGTTCGTTTCTTCTCTAATTGAGCCCAAGTCAAGTGTATTTCCTCCAAAAGCCATCCAAATGCTAAAAACACAAAAAAACGATTAAGCACATAATCTGGGGATATTTGCATGATTTAGGGGGTTAAATGACCCTAAAAAGTGTATAAAATGACACCTTGTCACTTATGGTAAGCGGCAACCTACCGCTTAAAGCACTGGCTTATATATCTGAGTTGAGGTTGTTTTGGATTGTCTTTACGCGAGCCACAAATTTTGACCCGTCGATCCTAGAAGAACTTGATAAGGTTTTTATTGAATATGCATGAAACTGGATGTACATTTAGCTACGAGCAAAGGAAGCTGAAGATATGGATCCGTACAAGTGAAGACACAAGTTTCCGTAGTTTTTTTAATGTTTTTCATATTTATGGACTTGAATGTAATTTTTTGATAAAACTATCAGAAATCCTTTTACAAATCGAGTTATTAGAATTATTAAAACCACACAACAAAACTTAAACCTTATATATACTCAAGTTAATGGCCAGTTTGTTTATTCGACATATAATTCATTAGAAGAACCCTCTGCAGTTGCTCATTCAATAAAAATCATCTAATTTACATTTCTCTGTAGGTATGACAATGAAAATCACTTTTCTTCAAGAAATTAACGCCAACAAAGGTAAATTGAATATAAAAGTTATTTATAGTAGGGTTTTTTGTTTGTTGTTGTGTTAGTAGTGTTTGGTTGCTGATAGTTATGGTTACTGATGTCTAAATGGTGTTTGGCTAATGTTATTCAAAGGGGTGTTTTGTTGATGTAGTTTTTAGTTACTGATATCTAAATGGGTGTATCACAATATTCGAATCATCACATGAGTTGAATTTTAAGGTGAAAAGCAATCGAGGAAAGTGTAACGATCAGGTTACTGTGTCATGTTGTTTTAAACATAAATTAACCAGATGAATGCTTAGCAATAAATCATCACAAGCTTGAAAGGCAATATATCCTAAAAATATGGCGCCAAGCTGCTTATTGAAACCAGCTTAAAAGGCAATATATCCCAAAAATGTGGTGTCAAGTTGCTTATTGAAAATTGCTTAGTTTACCCCAAAGTAGGCATAGTAGTTCAGATTTTTCAAAGTAAGCATTAGCCTTCATTACCTCATCAATGTACATTTAACATTAATATGTTCTATCCATATGTTATCTGAATGATATCAGTTTATCTTGACAAAAAGGATGGAAATCACTGTCACTAAGAAAAAGAAAAGGAAATAATTATATATATTACTATATGATCTTTTAACGTGATGGTAAACTTCTGGCAATATGGAACTTAATTAGGTCCGAAATATATTTTGGAATGCCATCAAGTGAAGCTCTTACCTTTGGGGATGATAACTTTATACAGTACGATGACACATGCATTTGTTTTTATTGTAAAAGGGCTTCGCGTACGTAACAGGATAGATGAATGCTTAAAGAAGACACGGTTTAGTGAAGTTCAAGATGTATTTTATGCTAAAGACCCTTGGTCATTAAAATACAATTGAGCTTAAGGTAAAAAGGCACGTCTCATTTTCTATTAGTTATTTTCCTAAATCATACGGTGTAATTAGTTTACTGCATCCAAAGTTCTAAACATTGATTACCTGTCAGGATAATCAAGTAATCATTTTTAATAAACAAAACTCAAACACCCCCTACTACAGTCTTTGGAAAATGCATTGGTGAGTTTTAAAGAACTTGATCCCCCAAGTATACCTACTTAAGAATCTCTCCTAATCTC
>BQNB010071622.1:18976-32706 GCA_026074375.1 Tanacetum coccineum
TCCGCTGGCCATGAATGTACCAGAACCTAGACGGGGAAGTTCAATCCCAATAGATCTATTCATGGCATTCGCGCTTACTTCGCAAATTAATTAACTGTTCATGGAGGCACTTAGGCAATAATATATTAGGATAGCATACAGTTGGAAAATACTTGTATTCATGGTTTATAGCATGTATCCCCCTACGGGATTTAGAAAACATATAAAGGTAGGGCTATGAACTCACCTTGATAAGGTAGTTGATTGATTTGAAATTTAATTCAAATGGAAGTAAACAGCCTCGTCACGCAACCTGGGGTAATATGTTAAGTCTTAGTTTGATTGTTTTAAAACTTTATTTCATAAAGTTTAACGTAAATGATTTTGGTTTATTAGTTTCTGAAAACATCGTATCACTGTTCGGGCTATCATAATTCAGAGGTCATGCAGTAAATGTTTGAGGAGCTATGACACTTTAAATCATAAATCCAGCAACTCGTCAAAACGTCTACCCAAATAAAAGCCCCTCACATGAAATTTCCTAGTAACGTGAAATGTTATAGTTTAAATGATATGATTTTATCTTTTTAAGTTTCTTCAAAAGTTAGTGGATGATAAATTATGTTAAATATATAACATAATTATTTTATAGTGTTTCGATTGACGAATGATAATGACAAATGTGTCGGGCTTTAATAAAATCGAGTCTTATAATATTTAAATATATTTTTATAATTAATATAAAAATATTATATTTTATACCTTTGAGAATATAAAAATGACAATATATACCCTTGGTATATATTAATTTACACTTTTAACCCTTTAATTATATTTTAAACATTTAACCCTTAACTTAGAAATATGGCAAAACAGACCCTTGTGGTTTTAACTTTAGGATAATTACACTTTTAGCCCAAAAGTTTAATAATTTCAAAAGTTATAATATATACCCCTCATGCATATACGATTTGCATTACTAGTCCAAAATCCATATACTTTGTATTTTAATCTTGAAATTAATTTGCAGCATATAGCTTAATACTATAAGCTAAAATAAGTAAGGTTTACGAGCTTGTAGCTTATGAAAAGAGCTTATGAGCTTAAAAATCCAAAATGGGCACATTTGTTTTTAAAATCTTAACCCGATGGGTTTGAGCTTTTAGGGTTTGTTTTTAAGTTTATAAAAATGATAGATAAGCTTATAGAAATAGCTTATAGGACCAGCTTATAGCTTTTTGCTTATAGGGTTTACAAATATAGCTTTTTAGGGTTTTTAGGGTGTGTTTTGTTTAGGAAAACCAAATGAGTAAGATTTAGGGTTTAAGGACTTATTTAATATGATCATAAGGATGTATAGGAGCTTATATATAATCTAAAACATGATAAGAGCTTATAGAACAAGTGAAAAAGGCTTACTAGTACACGAATGGGTGAAATGGGTCGAAATGAGCAAATATAACCCGAAAACTTTAGGAGATGAATCAAGAGCTTCTTTCTTCTTAACCTTGGCTTCTAAATAGCTTATACTCTCTCTTATTCTCTTCCTTAGCTTGATTAGAATATGATTTTGAAGTAGTATGAATCTTTGTGGTGAGTTTTAAAAGGTATGCATGTATGTATGTATATATAGTGTTTGAAAACTTGAAGACCAAGTTTGTGTGGAGTAGTGGCCAAGCTAGGTGAAGTGGTGTCTAAGGGTGTAGATAGGATAACTAATAAGAGCTAGGAAGTAGCATAGGGAGGTGTAAGGTTGTGGTGAGGGTTTGGTTAACAAGGGAGGTGACAAGGAGGTTACTTGGAGTGCAAGTTAGCTAGGTGGTGACAAGGAGGAGATGAAGGTGCTTAGCAAGGTAGTAGGCAAGGTGGTGCATCATAGAGAAGGGTGGTAGCTTGCTTAGGTCTTAGTTCGAGCTAGTTAAGGGGTAACGGGTCATTTAGGGTTTTCAGGTTTGGTTTTTAGTTTAAGTTGAGCTAGGGTTAGAATTATAGAGGGAAAAGTGTTTAAATATGATGCATAGGAGTGCTTGTACTTAGTGCTAAAGAGGTGTTATGAAATCCTTAAGAAAATGGAGGGAAATGAGCTAGTTTGAATTCGTGCTTTGTCAACTTGTACTTCAGGCTTAAAAGGGTTGTACAGTGAAAATCTATTTGAATGTTATGCATTGTACACTTGTACACATGCCATAAAATCTTGTACCTTTGTATTGTATGTAAACATTACATATAGTTAGGGTTTTGTTATAAACGTTAACGTATAAATCTGTTTTGTATTAAATGTTATGAAAGGTACGTTAAATAGACAATGTATGGTAAAATGGTGATTAATACATATTGCTTGACATATTATAATGTTTACTTGACATAAACGTTGATAGAATTGGCATTAGTAGGTTGCGTGAGCTCGTTTACTTTTGTAATATAAGTTACGTTACATTATGGATGGAATAAAGCAAAAATCTTTCCATGAAAATGGTTGCATCTAATTTAATAGATGGAAATTACACTGAGGAAAATTGTATCTAATTTAATAGATGGATAATTACATAGAAGAAAATTGTGGGTTGTTATAAAAAACATTGGATTTACGCGGATATCCTTTCTCGACATCAAAAGGGTTTTATGACTTTCTACACAGCTTTCCTTTCCTCGAAAGTTTGTTTTTGGATTTAAACGATCAATGCAAGAGCCTGAAGCTCTCTAGTATAACAACCCACAATTTTTCTCAATGTAATTTTCCATCTATTAAATTAGATGCAACCATTTTCATGGAAAGATTTTTTGCTTTATTCCATCCATAATGTAACGTAACTTACATTGCCAAAGTAAACGAGTTCACGCAACCTACCAATGCCAATTTCATTAATGTTTATAGCAAGTAAACGTTATAATATGTCAAGCAATATGTTTTAATCACCATTTTACCATATGTTATCTATTTAACATACCTTTCATAACATTTAATTCAAAACGGATTTCATACGTTAACGTTTATATCAGAACCCCGATTTCATGTAAAGTTTACATACAATACAAATGTACAAGCTTATAAGACAAGTGTACAAGTTATCAATGTATAATATTTGAATATAATTCCCTCCTAAACCAATGTACAACCCCTTGAAGCACAATGTACAATCCGACAATGCATAGAATTCCAAATATACATTTTCTCTCCATTTTTCTAAAGGATTTCGTACAACCTCTTAGACACAAGTTACAAGTACTCAATGCACCACATTTAAATCCTAGTTTCCCTCTAACACTCGTCCTAACCCAAAAACCTAACCCGAAAACCCTAGCAAACCGGATGCCACTTAAACTAGTTCGAACCAAGTTCATAGTTAAATTTTTAGAATATGATCAGTTGATAAAACATAGGATCTGAGAAAAATAGTAGGTTTTGAGTATTAATAAAAAATACTAGGTTGTAGCCCTATGTCTTGTGATTATTTTTCCAGGTGACTCGACCCAATTCGATGTTAGATAAATTAGTTATAGCCGAAATGGCAAAGGTACGCAGGTTTTGCACACCTGTAGTAAATGGTTGTTATCTCTAGATTTTTGTATAGTAACCCCTAAATATGTAAAACTAAAAGTTGTAAAGGACTCAAATATCTAACCATGCTCACTAGTTTGATCTTAATCGGAATTACAGTTTGTAAATGACAACCAATTCACCAGGACTGATGTTGGTTGTCCAAAAACAGCCATGACCTTTAATGATGTATCAACCAAGCACCCTCACTACCACCTTATCACCACATTGGGCTCCAAGTAAAACTCCTTGGGCATCACTCTTCACTCCTTGGCCACCACTCTAAGTTTATTTGGCCACTACTCCAAGTTTACTTGACCTCCACTCCATTTGTCCCTATATATATAGCCAAAACACACCCATACCTTCATAACTACCATAAACTCAAACACATACTTGAAATGGTGTTCTAGCTGAGCTAAGGGAGAATAGGAAGAAGGTTAAGCTAAGTAGGAAGCCAAGATTAAGAAAGAGAAGCTCTTGATTTATCTCCAAAGGATTTCGAGTTATAATTGCTTGTTTCAACCCATTTCATCATTTCGTGTACTAGTAAGTCTTCTATCTAGTTCAATAAGCTCTAGTTATGTTTAAGATCATGTATGAACCTTGTTTTAATCCTTTGATCAAGCCAAACCATGTTAGAAACCCTAAACTAAAATCGAACCCTAATAGAACCCTTAAAACTCTAAAACCCTAAAAAGCTCTTTTTGTAAACCTAATAAGCTATAAGCCATAAAAGCTCTAACCCATCGGGTTAGTTTTTCTAAACCAAACATACACATTTTGGATTTTCAAGCTCATAAGTTATAAGCTCGTAAAACTTACTTATTTTAGCTTGTAGTAATAAGCTATAAGCTGCAAATAGATTTTGAGATCAAAAATACAAGAATTATAGATTTTGAACTTAAAATGCAAAACGTTTCATGCAAAGGGGTATATATTGTAACATTTTAAAACTTATAAACTAGAGGGCCTGAAAGTATAAGTATCCTAAAGTTAAAACCACAAGGGCCTGTTTTGCCATATTTCAAAGTTAAAGGTTTAAATGTTTTAAATATAAAGTAAAGGGTTAAATTTGTAAATATATATATACCAAGGGTATATATTGTCATTTTCGTATTCTCAAGGGTATAAAATATAATATTTTTATATTAAGTATAAAAATATATTTAAATATTATAAGTCTCGATTTTATTAAAGTCCGACATATTTGTCGTTATCATTTATCGATCGAAACATCATAAAACAATTATGTTATATATATAACATAATTTATCATCTACAACTTTTGAAGAAACTTAAAAGATAAAATCTTATCATTTACACTATAATGTATCACGTTACTAGGGAATTTCATGTGAGGTGCTTCATTTGGGTAGACGTTTTAACGAGTTGTTGGATTTACGATTTAAAGTGTCCTAGCTCCCCAAACGTTTACTACATAACCTCTGGATTATGATAGCCCGAATAGTGATACGATATTTCCACAAGTTAATAAATCAAATTAATGTTTACATTAAACTTTATGAAGTAAAGTTTTGAAACAATCAAACTAAGACTTGACATATTACCCCAGGTTGCGTGACGAGGTTGTTTACTTCCATTTGAATTAAATTTCAAATCAATCAACTACCTTATCAAGGTGAGTTCATAGTCCCACATTTACATGTTTTCTAAATCCCGTAGGGAGATACATGCTATAAACCATGAATACAAGTGTTTTCCAACTGTATTCTATCCTGATATGCTATTGCCTAAGTTTGCCTTCACTGCCAATATTTCTTAATCATAAACCATTAGTCACTTGCAAGTGAACGTGAATATTGTGGATAGATCTATTGGGGGTGACAACTCCCGTTGGTGTACCCGTACTTGGGGTAACCAAGCGCACTATATTTGAGAACAAAGGATAACTTTGGAAAGTTACCTTTCCTTAAGGATAGTTGTTCCTTCAAGTCGTTAAATTAACTTCAGATGTTAATGTTTGGTTGCATGAGCTTAGGGCAATAATACTGTTTTCCATGATAATTGTAAATGCATGCAATTATTACCACTTATGATAACTTGTATTCAACCATCTTGTTTACAAATCTATGAATTTTACTCAACCGTTGTGTTGACCCTTTTAGCATGTTTATCTCAGGTAATTGAGCAAACTATGGCACGGTGTGGCATTGGACTTGAGGATGTCCAAACTTGTTATCATTCAAACTTTATGTTTTCAATGTACTTTGGGACCTCTTTTGTAAAACTCTAATATATTATGGAATGATAACTAAATTTTCCAAAACGTCTCTTTTGAGTCGTTTTCTATGATTATGACTGTTGATTCATGAAGTAATACCCCAAATTAGCTTCCGCTGCTATATGTCAAATAATGGGGTGTTACAATATTGAACGTGGTCCCTACTCCAAGAAACTGCCAATTTGCCGTACTGACTTCAATCAATGCGGCGTATCGACCAAATTCCAAATAGTATAAATAGAAGGCCTAAAAATGAGTTTTAGGTGTGCTTAATCATATTTTCGATACCCTAACCATAAAAGTTGATTTTTAGAAGACAAGAAGAGCAGAAGAAGTGAAGCAAAGCTACTAATTCCATAGGAAACACCTTGTAATCTCCTATACTCTAGTAATCATTCGATTTTTGGTATCATTCATTTAACTCGGTTAGTTTACCTTGGTTGAATTATTATACTTGTATTGATTACAATGGTTAAGGGCTAATACCCTTGGGTATTAGCCATGATTATGAAGATTTAAATGTTTGGTTTGTTTATATCGATTGCTTAATTTATTATTGGTTGTTGATTATGTTTATTAATTTATACTTGTTTACGTGCTTAAGTATGTAACCCATCATTCAACTGGATCTAGGAATGCAAAATATCTCGCTAGCTAGATGTCGAGATGGCTCTCTATATCCGCAATTTATATATCTAGAGTAATAGGATCACAAATATTGACCTATCTTTACCATTGGTTTATGTGAACAAGTTGGACTAGTAGGTGACCTAGGATCAACAAATAACGTACTGATTCCTTTGGTAAAGACTCAAACAATGGACTGCTACTATATAAAGAGCCGTTAAGCAGTAAGTGGGTAAAGTCTCCATGAGCTAAGGTTTAATAAGATCACCATTATTAATCTCCTAAGATAGATTATAATCAGCAAATAGGATGCTTTATGCGGATGTGTTTAATTGTCATAGAATTCTACGTGTCTAGGTTTTAGGAAGAAGTACCGCCTAAATCTTGGAATGATATGCCACCTCGAGATAAGCACCCAGTGCACTAAAATAAACAACCCAACGTTTTTATTGGATTAATCATGGTTAATACAGTTTTCTTATAATTGGCTAGACCACTCTTCTATATTTTGATTATCTGCTTGCGTGTGTTATTGTATTTTAAATTGATTTAATTTACCACCAAACCTGTGCTAGTCTCTCAGATGAAACCCCCCCCTTCCTTTCGGTTAGTTAGAATTAGGAATAACATAGGTTTAGCATAGGTTTAACATAGACTAGAATTAACATGGTTTAAATTATCTTAATTTAGTTAACCAAAATTTTGAAAGAATTATAGATTAACGCTCTCGCTCTTAGTGATCAATACCCTACTTACCAACGAAGCTACATCTGATCGAGTACACTGCCTGTTAAAGTGTTGTTTTAGGTAAATTCCGCAAAATATAAATGTAAAACTTGATAACTTAAAATTACCTTTACACAACGACACATTAGGTTTTTAGCGCCGTTGTCGGGGAGTGAAGTTGTTTAATCTTTATTTTTATTTAATATTTTGGTTTTTAACCTTAGATTAACTTAACCCCTAGGATTAGTGTACTTTATATTAGTGTAAAATTATGTATATTTTTTTTAATTGTTTGCTTGTTTATTTGTTTGTTTTGTTTGAGTGTTTGTTTTGTGTGTTTGCTTTATTTGTTTTCTATACACTATTCTGGTCGATAACCTGATACGCATATTCACCTTAATTGAATACGGCGTATCTAATTTTCTTATCAGATATAGTGTATCCATTCTGGCAAGCAATACGACGTATTCAACTAATTGTATATGGTGTATTGGCTGCAGCTTACAGTAACTTTTGCAAATCTATTTTTCTAGAATAGCTTTACTTCAAATCATGTCTCTTTTTGCAGGAATAGCATTCGGATTACATCCATATCAGTTTACCTATCCGGAGAAAAGATTGACGATGGAATAAATGGTATACAAATTTATCGACGAAGGAAAGCAAGAACACGAGGAGATGAGGGCATTCATCAGTGAATTAAGAACAACCAACGAGCTCTTGTTTAAAGAAAGGAACAATTCACTAAGCAAGCTCAGGTTTGAAGTGTACGAGTTGTCAAAGGTAATCGATAATGCTCTAATATCAAATTGTGAAGTTAAAGGAGTAACTACTAGAGGAGGAAAAATGACAACTCAAGGTATTCACGATGACAATGCCAACATTCATACAAAAGAACCCTCGGTGATCCATAACGACAAGCCAGATGCACCAATAGAAGTCTCAGTTGAAATGAACCTCAGAAAACAAAAGAACAAGTTATTCAACCATCAATTGTGCCACAAGCACCATCGATCCCTTTTCCCCGTAGGTTGAGAAAAGAAAAAGAAGAAGCTCAGCAACGAAAGTTCTTAGAAAATCTGAAGCAACTACATATCAATTTGCCATTCATTGAAGCCTTAGCTCAAATTCTAAAGCACGCCAAATTTTTGAAAGGTTTGCTGACCAACAAGGCCAGACTCGAAGAAGCTTGTATAGTTACGATGAACGAAAGGTGCTCAGCCGTATTACTAAACAAGCTGCCATCTAAAGAAAAAGATCCTGGGAGTTTCACTATTCCTTGTGATATTGGCCACTTGCATATTAATAATGCGTTAGCAGACCTAGGAGCTAATATAAGTTTAATGCCATATACGATGTATGAAAAGTTAGGTCTAAGGGAACCCAAACCTACTAGAATGAGCTTAGAACTTGCAGATAGGTCCATCCAGTACCCAAGGGGAATAATAGAGAATGTGTCCCCGTAGATTTTGTTATCTTAGATATGCCTGAAGACTCTAGAGTTTCAATAATTTTAGGGAGACCATTTTTGGCAACAGCTCGAGCTATGATAGACGTATTTAATAAAAAGATAACACTTAGGGTAGGGGATGATGAAGTAATATTTGACGTAGATAAATCAATAAAGAGACCACCCGCTGAGTATAACACCTCGTGTTTTAGGTCATTGTATGACATTATGTAATTCACAATTTATTTTTAGGGTTTTACGCGTTTGCTCTTAAACCGTAAACGTTAAGTTAAATCGCGTAAACTAAAAATGATCATTCAATGTAAACGGGCATTAAATGATTAAATGTTTACATCAAGCAAGTGTTATATGATTATTATGAGGATAATTAATAACTTTGTTCATCTTATTTTTATTGGCTACGTAAAATGCTTATGTTTCGCGATAAAACGCGTTTCGGCATTCCTGGAAGCACCAAAACCTAACTACGCTTAAACGAATACCCACGATTATACCCAATACCCAAAATAATCAATATAACATCACATGGGAGCCTATGTGGCCGAAATTTCAAGGATAGGACCAAGAATTATCAACTTGCTCAAAATATCTAGGTTAAGAAAGATCATAGGGAACCAACTCTTACACCATGAACCACTTGACTAATTAACCTTGTGCAAGGGTTAGAAAGTGACCATGGTTAGGTTAATTAGATATTTTCACTATAAATAGCATGCATGCACTCTTTCTTTCATAAACACTTAACCAAAAATCACAAAAATCTCTCCTATGTCCTCTCTATACCCCACGGCTCAAAATAGTTATTTTGGGTAATCCATTGCTTGATTTTCTATCATTATACAAGCATACTCACATCATACTTAAGGTATTCTAAGGTGGTTCCAAGGTTTGGTTCACCATTTGCAAGGAAGGAATCAAGAAAAGAAAGAAAGGGTTTACTTGGGAAAAATTAGGGTTTCATTCTAATTTTTCAAGCCAAGAGTTTGAATCACAAGGGTGTGATTGGTTTTCTTTTCTCTACTCATCCACACAAGGTTATATATAAAGCTTAATCATTTCATAACTAAGATTTTATGTTCATATGTTATACTTAGTTAAATCACCATATAGGGTACTTTTGAATATGTACAATGGATTTCTACATATGATTAATGTTTTGTATACTTATTTACATGTCATATGGATGATAATATTATGTTAAAAGGAATGTATAAGTGTTTTAACATGTTGGTTAAGTATTAACATGTATAAGTGCAAATTAGGGTTTTTAATGATTTACTAATAAGTTGCAAATGAAAAATGATAGTAAATAACATTTTAAACTTGTAAACTTGGATATTCATGAGCGAAGTAATGACCTAATCGATTTTAAAATATGTAAAACATAAGATAGAAATGTTGATGAAGTAGTATGTAATAAGTGTGTTGAAGCTAAATGGTAACTAAAATCTAGCTTAAAACATGTCTAAATCACAAAACCGTCAACCTTCTTTTTTGGTCCGCAGATTTCTTAACACCCTTTATGTTTTATAAATATAGTACATCTCATGAGGAATATCCAAAATATAAGAAACTCGAAAATCCGACTATAATGAAAAGATACGCTATTATGAGTTTACACGATAAATACGTTTATAAAACTATTTTAAAAAAGTTACTAATCACCAAAGAAACTATGAATTTAAAAAATCAATATATGAAAAAACACTTTCATTAAGAAACGTTGTTTGAAAGAATCACTAAAAACTGAGCTATAAAAAACGAATAAGATACGACTAAAACGTGTTTTACCGTTAATTAAGAAAGTATAAAAAGATTTTATAGCTGTATGAACAGTAAAACACCTATTCATCACAGAATCTCAAAAACCTAAAATTGTGATTTTATGATCACTCTTCTAATACGAAAGCGTGGCATAAAAACGCGAGAAACGGGCTTAAAACACAAAGTTAAGTTATTTTTGCTAAAGACGTTATTTACATTATAAAACGTAATTACGTAAACGATAGATTGGTGAAATAGCTATAAGAAATATATAAGATTATTAGTTATCGAAGTGCAATTTTACTAGGGAATTTCATAATAGAGGCTTCTTTCGGATGGCGTATTGACGAGTTGTTGATTAAGATTTAAAGTGTCGCTAAAACACGTACTTCATGTCATACCACATAAATTATGATAGCCCAACGATAAGTACGATGAAAGACTATATATTGATTATATACAGTCGTTGTTAGACAACGTACTTGAATACTGTTCGACCTAATTATAGGTTGGCATCGGGCGTTAGCGTGACGCAATTTTTTACTTGGTGATTTGTGTTATCAGTATATACACACCTCAAAGTTGAGTTCTTAGCCCCATGTTTTACAATTATTAATTTATCAGGTCAACTTCCAGGGGGAAGTAGTTTATACTACTTCACTTAGTATGGTTTGTGAAGTATTCTGCATGCGTGAGAAGAATTGTTGCTGATCTCTTGCATGTTCCCCCAAACGGATATTCACCAAGACCGAATGTCATGATACAGTATAGAAGCAGTATTAGATGGTGTGGTTGACTGTTTCTTCTACTAAATTCCGCTGTGCACTTTAAATGTCAATGTTAGAAGATCGTTCAAGCTACATCAACGTTTCAGAATCTGCTCAAGATACGGATGTTGGTTTGGGGGGAAGCTGATTCAGAAACTTCGCCAAAAAGGAGTCTATGAAGAAAGCTTTTAAAGACATGCTGCATGATTTGGGGGGAAGTTAATCCAACTCATGCATACTACAATGGTTCCAGAACAAGTCAAGACAAAGAAGATCCAAGCTGGAGTACAAGTATCAAGACTAGAAGACAAAGACGTCATCTTCAGCATTGGAAGCGCCTTGGATGTCATGTTATTTTGTTGTATTTGTACTTGATAGGAACATTGTAAGTAATTCCGTATGCCCACATATTGGGGGAAGATTGTTAGCCTTAAAATATGTCGGCTAATACGGAATTACATTAGTTTATATTAGCCGGACACGCAGGGACTAGAAATGTCAAGTGTAGTAAGTAGATCGTGTCCAGGGCTATATATATCCCCTCCATACTTCCATGGAGGGGTGAGGATTCATATTACTTGTAATAAGGTGTGTGTTTCTCTCTCTAGAAAACACACATCTTTCCTTTCTCTCACTAAATAATATGTCTAAACATTTGTTCAATCCTCCCTGACCTCCGGATCATGTCTCTTGTTATGTAAATCTTTATGGGTAACACCTCCATTCGATAAAGAATCATAGTAGTGAAGTTGAATATTCTTTTGATGGTTAGGTAGTAAAGCATGTATGCGGTGCATGCATTTACATGATCTCTACTACCAAGAGTGCAAATAAATTTTCCCTAAAGAAGAGTGTCTATCCCCTTAGCTCAGGATGAAGATCATCTAGATAGAGTTTGTTGAGGTCTCTTTAAAGTTGGTTTTGAGTGGATCTAGGAATGGTGATGTTCTTTTTGACCAGGTCAGGCTTAGGACCAAAGAAACGACTATTAGGATAATCATCAAGTAAGTTTAGGGACCATTTACTTGTGTAAAAGTGATGTGTCGTCGTGTAGGTAGTTATTTTAGTTATCAAGATTTACATTTATATTTTGCCGACTTTACCTAAAATAACACTTTAATGGGCAGTGCACCCGATCAGATGTAGCTTTATTGGTAAGTATGGTGTCGATCACTAAGAGCAAGAGCATTAATCTTTTATTCTATCAATATTTTGGTTAACTAAATTAAGTTAATTTAAACTATGTTAATTCTAATCTATATTAAACCTATGCTAAACCTATGTTAATCATAATTCTAACAGATAAAGGAGGGTGTTTCAGTCTGAAAGACTGGCACAGGTTTGGTGGTGACTTAAATCAATTTAAAACACAATAACACACGTAGGTAGGTAATCAAAAGATGGAAGAGCGGTCTAGCCAAATATAAGAAAACTGTATTAACCATGATTAATCTAATTAAAATGTTTGTTTATTTTAGTGCAATGAGTGCTTATCTCGAGGCGGCATATCATTCCAAGATTTAGGTGGTACTTCTTCCTAAAACCTAGACACATAGAATTCTATCACAATTAAATGCATCCGCATAAAGCATCCTATTTGCTGATTATAATCTATCTTAGGAGATTAATAATGGTGATCTTATTAAACCCTAGCTCATGGAGACTTTACCTACTTACTGCTTAACGGTTCCTTATATACTAGTAGTCCACTGTCCGAGTCTTTACCAAAGGAATCAGTACGTTATTTGTTGAGCCTAGGTCACCTACTAGTCCAACTTGTTCACATAAACCAATGGTAAAGATAGGTCAATATTTGTGATCCTTGCGGATATGGAGAGCCATTCTGGCATCTAGCTAGCTAGATATTTTGCATTCCTAGATCCAGTTGAATGATGGGTTGCATACTTAAGCACGTAAACAAGTATGAATTGATAAACATAATCAACAATCAACGATAAATTAAGCAATCGATATAAACAAACCAAACATTTAAATCTTCATAATCATGGCTAATACCCAAGGGTATTATCCCTTAACCATTGTAAATGATACAAGAATAATCAATCAACCAAGGTAAACTAATCGAGTTAAACGAATGATACCAAAAATCAAATGATTATAAGAGTATAGGGATTACAAGGTGTTTCCTATGGAATTAGTAGCTTTGCTTGACCTCTTATGCTCTTCTTGTCTTTTGAAAATCGACTTTTGTGGTTAGGGTATCGAAAATATGATCAAGCACACCTAAAACTCATTTTTAGGTTTTCTATTTACACTTTCTAGAATTTGGTCGATACGCCGTATTGGTTGAGATCAATACGGCGTATTAAGGGTTTCTTGGAGTAGGGACCACGTTCAATATCTTCAAGAATATTTAATTACTATATTTTGGATACGGCGTATAGAACTCTACTGGATACGGCGTATAGGTCTTTGTGGTTTCTTGTGAAGTGCAGGCATAGATACGCCGTATCTTCCTTAAGGGATACGGCGTATCGGATGTCAGAACAATATTCTTTATATTTCTTCCTTTAAGCTCCAGAATGTGTTCCTTTTAGCTAATCTTCACAAAATTCTCCATAATTACTGCAATTCTCAAATATATACGATTAA
>BQNB010071623.1:0-30477 GCA_026074375.1 Tanacetum coccineum
AGGAGAATTACGAATCATCCATGGGCCTCCTTCCAAAACCGTATCAAGACCATCACGAGTATCAAATTGAAAGAAAAAAAATCCTTTATAACATTACTCGCACCAGCTGCCCCCGCATAAGAACAAGCTTTCGTGCTAAGGTCTATCGATTGAACAATGGGAGTAGCATTATTAACAGCCGAACTACCCATGGTATCACTTCTGCCACCAGAATTAGGATAAAAAGAATTATCACCAAACAACGAATATGTAGAAGAAGTTGGGTCATTACCCGTAGGCTTTGACGACCATGCAACTTCCTCCACATCAGTATCATTAGAAATAAAAGAATCCATACCAGTAGTACTCATGGTAGAAACCCTAATATTATCACCCATAGGCATGGACTCACCCACATCATTCCATGTCTTAGTAACATCAACACCATCAACAGTAGCCATCTTCACAAAACCATCAGATGAAACATTCAAAGTATCAGCGAATCCCTCACTTTGGGTACTATTAGGGTTTCGCAAAACCCTAACACTATCAACGTGCGAAGGTTCTTTAGAAGAAATAGCAGATGTATGAGTACTAGGCTGTTTGAGAATACCCCTAATTGGTAATCGAACATTCTGATTCACACCCACATCACGTTCCTTTAATTGAGCCATTCGTTTTTCTAAAGCTTCTTTATCAAACGAAACAGAAAAAGACATAGGAAAACACCAAACCCTAACAAACCCTAATAAACCAAACACGCTAATCGCACCTAAACAAGGAAAAAAGAAGATCCACGTCAATCTTCAGCCGAGATTTATATAACTATTAACCGACAATCATAATAAAACACAAGCGAATAAAGGAAAGAAATCAATGGGATCAGAAAACCCAAAAAAAAAACGATTAAACTAGCCTTAATGAACGATCAACCAAATAAAAAACGTGTTAAATCATAAATAATCAGAGATTACAAGATAAACACGATCGTTATAAGGTATTCTGATCAAAAGAGACAAGAAAATCGATCAAAGAAGGATGGAGAATTTTCTGCCGCCATTGATAGGGTTTTTAGATCAAGAAAAAACTTTTGTCACCTTGCGAAAGAAGTTATGTGAGGCTCTGATTCTTGTTCTACCGGAAGGAACCAAAGACATGGTCGTTTATAGCGATGCGTCTTATTTCGGTCTTGGATGTGTTCTTATGCAACGGGTCAAGGTTATCGCCTATGCCTCAAGACAATTGAAAAACCATGAAGAGAATTATCCGACTCGTGATCTTGAACTCGCGGCGGTGGTTTTCTCTTTGAAGATTTGGAGGCATTATCTTTATGGTGTGAAATTCATAATTTACACCGATCATAAAAGTCTTCAATATTTCTTATAAAAGAAAGATCCGAACATGAGACAACGAAGGTTGTTAGACTTACTTAAGGATTATGATTGTAAAATACGTTATCATCCGGGTAAGGAAAATGTGGTGGCGGACGCGTTGAGTCGTAAAGAAAAAGAGAAAGTTACGGGAATTCACTCATTAAGAATAATCGTTACTTCTGATCTTTTCGATAGAATAAAAGTGGCTCAAGTGGAAGCGTTGAAAGAAGATAATTGGAAAAGCGAGCGAATTGCATCTTACATTCCTCATCTTGAAGATGATAGTCGAGGGATTAAGACTCGATAAGGAAGAATCTACATTCCTTTCCGAAGCAACATCAAGGAGCTACTATTGGAAGAAGCACACAAGTCGATGTATTCTATTCACCCGGGAGCTACGAAATGTATCTCGATTTGAAAAAGAATTATTGGTGGTCGGGAATGAAGAGAGATTGTGTAAAGTGCGTCGAGAAGTGCTTGACATGTCTAAAAGTCAAGGCAGAACATCAAAAGCCGTATGGGAAATTTCAACCTTTAGAGATTTCGGTTTGGAAGTGAGAGAAGTTTATTATGGATTTTTTAACTAAGCTACCAAAAACGACAAAGAAGCACGATGCGGTTTGGGTTATAGTAGATCGTTTAACAAAGAGTGCTTATTTTAGCCCAATTCGAGAAAATATGCCCGTTCATAAGCTAGTGAAAATTTATGTCAATGAGATTGTTACACGTCATGGAGTGCCCGTTTTTATTGTTTCAGATAGAGATGGACGCTTTACTTTTAATTTTTGGCAAGATTTTTAAGAAGAACTAGGTATGAAGTTGCATATGAGTACGGATTTTCATCCTCAAATGGACGGTCAAAGTAAACGAACGATTCAAGCATTGGAGGATATGTTATGAGCTTGTGTAATTGATTTTGGAGGCAATTGGGACGATCATCTACCTTTGGTAGAATTTGCTTATAATAATAGTTACCACACAAGTATCAAAATGCCACCGTATGAGATGCTTTATGGTAGAAGGTGTAGAACGCCGGTATGTTGGGAAGAAGTAGGAAGTAGAGAGTCAGCAAGCATGAATGTGGTTTTAGCAACAACCGAAAAGATATAAACCATTCGTGAAAGATTAAAGGCGGCACAAGATAGGTGGAAAAGTTATGCCGATAATAGGAGGAGACCGATTGAATTTAATGTAGGAGATTTTGTTATGTTGAAAGTTTCGCCGTGATAAGGTGTGTTGCGGTTCAAGAACAAAGGAAAACTTAGCCCGAGGTTTATAGGACCGTTTAAGATTTTGAAGATGATAGGAGAAGTAGCTTATGTCTTAGAATTACCCGAAGAAATGAGGGGTATTCACAATACCTTTCATGTAGAGAAGTAAGAGAAAGCAAGGAGAATAGAAGAAAGAAGATAGAAGAAAGGAGAAGAGGAAAAAAGAAATCCTAAATGTAGTGGATAGAAAGAAAGAAAGGAAAGGAAGTAGTATAAGAAGATCTACGAGAAAGAATTAAGAAGAAAAGGAAGAAGAGAGTAGCTTATGTCTTAGAATTACCCGAAGAAATGAGGGGTATTAACAATACCTTTAATGTGTCCTACTCAAGGAAGTGCTTAGCGGACGAGTCAAGTGTGATCACTTTGGATGACTTAGAAATTGATCCGGAATTAACCTCTCAAGAAGAACCGATGACAATTCTAGGAAGGAAATCGAGACAACTTCGCAACAAGGTAATTCCGTGAAGGTAGAATGAAAGCATAAAAAAGGTACAAGCATTAGGTGGGAACCAGAAGAAAAGACGAGGATTCAGAGGTATCCTAACCTTTTCCCGAGAAGAGTAGATTTCAGAGGACGAAATCCCATTTAAGGGAGGGGGGGGTTGGGATTGTCAATCACTCGTATCCCGAACAAGGTATTATTTTATGATATAAATAATGTATTTAATTATTTTGGAATGTATTTTTATAAGAAATGGTAAAGTTATAAGTTATCAATTATTAGTGTAAAGTGGTTACAAATATATGTGTTAGAAATAGAAGAATAAATCTTTAGCTGGACCAGTGCCCAGGGGGTATAGTTTTATGGTGGGAATGAGGAGGATAGTGTTGCCAAGTTGGCAAACTTAATAAACTAAATATCAAAAAGACAGATAATACATACATTCTTCTAGAAATATCAAGAGTGTCTGTGTGTCTGTGTTCTGTGTCGACATCATCAAAGAGGAGAAGGAAGGAAAAGCTAGAAATTTGGTATTGAGGGTAATTAATCAAAAGGAAGAATAAATGTGAGGATAATGGGAGTCCCATTTGATATCCACATCAAGGAAAACTTAGCCCGAGGTTTATAGGACCGTTTAAGATTTTGAAGATGATAGGAGAAGTAGCTTATGTCTTAGAATTACCCGAAGAAATGAGGGGTATTAACAATACCTTTAATGTGTCCTACTCAAGGAAGTGCTTAGCGGACGAGTCAAGTGTGATCACTTTGGATGACTTAGAAATTGATCCGGAATTAACCTCTCAAAAAGAACCGATGACAATTCTAGGAAGGAAATCAAGACAACTTCGCAACAAGGTAATTCCGTGAAGGTAGAATGAAAACATCAAAAAGGTACAAGCATTAGGTGGGAACCAAAAGAGAAGACGAGGATCAGGTATCCTCACCTATTCTGAGAGTAGATTTCGAGGACGAAATCCCATTTAAGGGAGGGTGAATTGTAACACTCGTATCCCGACAAGGTATTATTTTATGATATAAATAATAGTATTTAATTATTTGGAATGTATTTTATAAGAAAATGATAAAGTTATAAGTTATCAATAAATAAGTGTAAAGTGGTTAAAAGATATGTGTTAGAACTAAGAAGAATGAAACTTAGAGGACTAGTGTTGCTAAGTTGGCAAACTTAATAAACTAAATATCAAAAAGACAGATAATACATACATTCTTCTAGAAATATCAAGAGTGTCTGTGTGTCTGTGTCCTGTGTCGACATCATCAAAGAGGAGAAGGAAGGAAAAGCTAGAAATTTGGTAATTGAGGAAATTAATCAAAAAGGAAGAATAAATAAGCTAATAGGAGTCTCTAATTACTATCCCCACATCAAGTAAGTAATTGTTCAATCCGAGGTTCATGTTATGAAATTTGGGTAAAATGGTTAAATGTTATTAATTCATGATCCTCAACACTAATTAGTTGTTATTAGGGTTAATTTCCCAAATAGGAAGCTAAGGAGGATCAAGCCTTGAGTTCAAGTAGGAGTTTAGAGGCATAATCAATGTAAGTATATTGACTAAACATGTTAATGTGATCATAATGTCAATTTTATTGTGTTATGATTATTTTGCTTCAAGGAATTGTAAATGTTAAGTAGCTTGGATCCAATACTAGTAATGTAAATGTTAGCATAATATTTATGCTTGTGAAAGGTATGTAAAATGTATGAATTTATTCCTTGAATGTATTATGGCTAGTTAACCACTAGTTATAACTTGATGAATGTTGTTTATGTCGTTTACTTACTAAGCGTTTTGCTTACGTATAAGTGTTCCAAAAGGTTTTGTAGGTTCGAGTGGAATAGAAAAGGGTAAGGAGAAAAGCTAGCTCGTTGGTGTTTGAAGTATCAATTTGATGTTGTTAAGTAGATGATTTGGAAATGTTATGAAAGTGTAGTTAAAAATGTGATAAATGATGTTTGGGTTAAGGGTATTATGACCCATTGACTTGTTAAAGTCAAGGTTTGTATTGGCGATCTATATGGTCAAAAGTAAATTTGATTAAATGCAGAATTATGGATGTTTTGGGTATGTTACAAAAGGTATAGGTTGTGAATTTTGGGTTTCCTACAGAATTCTGCAGATTCTGCAGAGTTCTGTATCTGAGGTCCCAATATGGCGTATTCAAGTTAATGGATACGACGTTTTCAACTTTTGGACCCAATACGGAGTATCCATTTTTAGACTCAATACGACATATTCAAGTTAGTGAATACGACGTATTGACATCTGTTTATAGAATGTTTATAACTCTTTTGTGCTTCGAGTTTTCATTTTTGGGTTACCGTTTATTGTTCTTATAAATGCTAATGAGCTTGTGTATGACAATTGTTTTGATAAATGTTTCCAATTCATTGTGATTTGTTTGTAAAGTCCAAATGTGAGTGTTTTCGAAAAAAGTTTTCTAGTGTCGTTTAAGGGGCGTTTCAAAAACGTTCAAACGAACGAAAACGGACGAAAACGTTCAAACGAACGAAAACGTACAAAAACGAACAAAAATGGACGGATACGTCTTAAGACGACCAGAAACGGACGAAAATGTGTGAAAACGGACGAAAACATTCAAAAACAGACGAAAACAAAAGAAAACGTGCAAAAACGAAAGAAAACGTGCAAAAACAGAAGAAAATGTGTGAAAATAGACGAAAACGGACGAAAGTATACAAAAACAGACGAAAACGCGTTAAAATATAAGAAAACGTGTGAAAACGGACGAAAACAAAAGAAAACGTGCGAAAACAAAAGAAAACGTGTGAAAACAGACGAAAACGTATGAAAATGTGCGAGAACGTAAGAAAACGTGCGAGAACGTAAGAAAACGTGCGAAAACGAACTAAAACGTGCTAAAACAGACAAAAACATGCAAGAACTTAAGAAAATGTGCGAAAACGTCTAAAAACGGACGAAAACGTGCAAAAACAGACGAAAACGCGCGAAAGCGGATGAAAACATACAAAAACGTATAAAAACATAAAAATCGTAAAAAACTTAAAAAACGTGCAAAATGTCAAAAACGTCAATTAATTGCAATTTGGGCAAGATTTGCCAGCTCTACAAATAATGAGGGAGTGGTTATGGTGAGTTTTAGTAAATTTACACTTTTGGTCTCTTCATGTTTTTTTTAATCTTAAATTTTGTTTTTTTAATCTAATGAAATGGACGATCCAGATTAATCCTTAGAATGTAAGAAGAAACTAGCATGCAAAATAACTCAACTTTTTTTTTTTTTTGTTAAACACAATTAAATGACAAAGATATATAGAGGGTTTAATTATTTGGGATGTAGTGTGTTGACAGTGGGCTAAATATAAGTTTATGTTTTGTAAATTTTAAAAAGAAATGTTATTTGTATTTTAATTTAATAAATGAGAAATTAGTTGGTTTAAAAAAATAGAAAAAAGTAAAATGATAGGCTTAACTCATAGCGAATAGAGTATGTTAGTGTTGAGTTGAGATCAACATAGACCCAAAATTTAGCATAGACCCAATGAACCAATCCCAACTACTTATTTTTCATCAAAATGATAAAAATCCACTTTTCACTTTTTTTAAAAATAAAATATCTTGCAAACGGTAAATCGTCAAACGACAAAAAATAAACCATCGCAACGAGTATTTTTTTTATCTTTCAGTAGACATCCACTTCGATATACTTTCGAAAAACTTTTTTTCGATTTTTTTTGCAGTCACGTCTGAAAAAATCACATGTGATTTGTACACGTGATTTCATAAATAAAATCACATGTGATTTCATAAATAAAATCACATGTGATTTAAATCACATGTGATTTTTTCCAGACGTAACTAAAAAAAAATTTCGAAAATTTTTTCATCGAAAGTATATAAAAGTGCCCATTTATAGAAAGATGATTTAATTCTCGTCGCGATGGTATGTTTTGTTTTGCGTAATGATTAACGGTTTGTGAGATATTTAATTTTAAAAAAAAAGATGAAAAATGGATTTTTATTATTTTGATGAAAAAATGAGTAGCTATGATTGGTTCATTGAATATATGCTAAAATTTGGGTCTATGTTGAACTTTTAATTCTTAGTGTTAAAACTTAAAAGTGTTAAAAGGTGGGATTAGAATCCTCTAAAGTTGAGTCAAACATGATACATCATGTTCACCAATCACAAATTAGTTAATTGTATAAATTTTTTTCTTTTAATAAAAATCATGGGCCCACTTATTTATTTTCACTCACAATAAACTTAACACGATTACCCAGACCGTCTAACACGCACAAAAGCAGAGAGAGTGTGATTTGTGTGAAAAATGATGTAAAAAGGTAGGAGGATATTGATAAACCCTAATTAATCGTTGTTATAGTGAATGGCGTCGTCAAAGAATGAATCATCATCAGCAAGTGTTAAGAAAAAAGTATGGTTGTATTCATTGTTACTCACTATCCAATACGGTGCTCAACCTTTGATCTCCAAACGTTGCATCGGGTACTTTTATTTCTCTTACTGTTTCTTTTGCTGCTACTATTAGATCAGTGTTTTCGTTATCCTAGTCTAGATTATATTTATTTGCACCATATGTAAATCAACTCCACCAATAAGCGTTAACTAAGAGACAGACAGAGTTCTCAATGAGTGGATGTTTTAACAATAATTTGATTGGCTTTGACTTACCAAACATACAATCTTCAAAAGGTAGAGTCGAGTTTAGATATATAACTAGTGCATTCTGATTTCTAGGCCAATGGAACTTATTTATCTGTTGATCCACATATACATTGACTCTATGCAATGTATGAATATTTATATGTCACAATTATTTGAGGTTTATCGATACATGGCATCTATGACCTTCTTTCACACAATATTAATGCCCCCCTTGTAACCATCCAAGAACAAACACGAAAATACACACACATGATGTAACCATACAAGGCTACAGGTTTTGGTAGATACTTGTAATCAATATAACAAACCGGTGATGGGAAATTTATAACACTCTGACAGGTGTAGCGAGGTTGTAAGTCTTTTGTTTCATGGGATGTTGATATTATCCGAATCGATAATGAGATATAAACCATTAATAAAGAACAAATATAGAGTAATTGACGTTCGAGTGGCTGAATAAGCTCTTCATTCCTAATAAAACTCTAGCTCCTAATCATTATATATTCAGACTCGCCTAATAAAATAACATTAATAATTATCTACTAACTAAATAATAATATGATTCATATCAGATATTTTTTGACGGAACTTTTTTTAAAGTATGTTGGTGTTTGTTTCTTCTAGCGTCTTTTATTATTAGAATGAGGTTATGTGAATATGAGTACCATCTTTTATGCATTTCTTGTTAAGTGAGTCCTCAAATCGCTCCTTTTGTATATTACTTCCTCTACCACCCGCGATATCCACCGTTTGGTTCACAGCTTATTGTGTAACTAGTGCGTTCATTGATCTAAGTTTTGGAGATGGCCAAACTAACACGGTTTTTGTTTTTCTAAACTAACGATGCCTATACTCTCTCGCACATCATCATGTGTAACTCTACTGTATAACGATCTTCACTAATTGCTATTTCTTGTATGATATTTCTATTACTCAGAACAAATTTTACTCTCATTCACGACACTACGGACGTTGATATTCGCGACCACTTCCCTGCCACTAGTATGTCAAATGTGAATTTATCGCATTGTTTAATTCCAATCACGTCATTGCTTACATTCTCAACTCTTAACTATCATACTACTACCTTCAGTACAGTCTCTACCCACACCATTAGTCTTTTAACAAATACTTATTTGGTGTAGTTCAACAACAACGACAACAACAATACCCAATCCCGCCAAGGGAGGGGGAGGTGGAATGTAGACAGATCATACCCCTACCTTTGGGAAAACAAATGAAAAAGAGTGCAAAAGAACACCAAATTTTTTTTTCTTCTTTTTTCGAAAGCATGAGAAAGCAAGGAAACAAGGCAGGTGAAGATAAGGAAGCAAGAAAAAAGCATAAGGCAAGCAAATGACACATGGCATAGAAACAAATCATAAAAGCAAACACCGCAATGCACCAAAAGAACCAAAACTTATTTGGTGTAGTTGTATGAACTAAATCCTGCTTCACTGTAGCACATCTTTATATTATACTCCTCTTAAATGACCAAACTTCCCTCCCTACTTCTATTCACGAAGGTATCTTGCTTAGTCACTTATCTATCATTGTATCGCCATGACGAGGAATGGGAAATTGGCTATCTACTAATTGCTCACTTGTATAAACACCAGCTCATTTCTGATTGAACACTTAGGTCTTGCTCACCAGTATAACGCACTAATGCAGTGTATGGAAGCTAAAATAGTTTTTTTATGCAGACAATTGTGAACAAGCTTTCCACAACATATTACTGGACAAGCCACAGGTAAAGGATTGATAGGAAGAGTTAATTATTCGATAACCACCCAAAATTTGGTAAACTAGTCTTCAAGAAAATTTGTATAAATATTTGGAGTGTGGTATGTAAGAAAGATCGCAAAATCACGAAGTTGTGATATAAGCATCAATAATGTTACTGATATTAAGACTCAGTGACTCCTTGTCACTAGGTGTGAGGATTATAGAATACTAGATACAGTGTTATATTAAGTCTCAGAGTCCTAACTATATGTTGGCTTTGAATTATTTTCCGATAGTGACTAGTTTTCTATTATTTTACTCTTAAGTCTTTTTGTATCGGTTTCCCCCTGAAATCTATATAATATCATGAGAGATTTGTTAGCCGTGCTGAGAATAAGCAATGCAGCTGTCACGAAAAAAGCTGTCACCACAATGTATGATAGTGAGCCTTGTTTATGTGTCTATCAAGTATCAAGGATACATATATGTATCTAGTTGCTTTCTCAAATAATTTATTGTTATGGGAGCTTGGAGAGACGCCTTATTGCTGAAGTAAAGTTCAAGGACCAGTTTGTTACATGCGCAAATTGTGGTCTCTGAATTTTTCAGAAGTTGGTGCATCTGTTTTCATCTCTTTCAGTTTTCAAATTCTGCCTTGCAATGTCTTGAAAAGCTCAGGGTCCATTTAGCTGATGATTTTTAAAGAGGGTTTCTTTCAGAACTAGAATCTTAAAGGTTTGCAAGTTGAGTTTAACTCTCTCCACTTGTCTTCCAGGTTGTTTTCTTCACATGATTCTCCTGTATCCACTGTCCACAAAATGTTGCATCCAGCTGATCACTTAGGTGCACCGCTATCTAGACCACACCAGTCTTCTGTGTGACTATGTCTTTCATCTGAACTTGATCATGATTTTTGTAGCTCGTTTCTGTCGTAGTCTTGATAGCTAATTGGTTCCAAATTTTCCTCAAAATATTATTCTTATCTTAAATAATAATGTAAGGAATGACCTGTACTTGCTCATGTGAATTCGCCAATTTAAACATATAATTGGAACATTACCAGTTGATATCCAACATTTTGGAGTCGTCTTATTAAATTTAGTCCAGCTTTTGTATTCATAAGTTGGACCAGTGAAACGAATTTGCAATATTATAGTAGCAGTCAGAATCTTTCGGAAAGGGATTTAGTACAAAGTCATGGTACACAGTTGAAAATATCTAGCCTTTGTTTTCTTGGTATGAATTAGCTAGTTGTATAGTGAGACTTTGAGGAGAGTAAACAACACAAACAAGATCATAATGCCAATAAAACAAATGTTTAGAGAAGTAATTTGATCTTAAAAAGATAAAAAAAGGAAATAGAAAATTATGGATGCTATTACTGGAATACATCAAAGATATGTTTGCGGTTGCCTGATGGTTAATTTAGTGACCAGTGACTGTCTTGATCCTTCCAAGACTTGATTTACAAGTTTCATTGGTTTTAACGAGGCTAGGTTCGGAATTTATATTGGGCTACGTAATAGAAACATGCAACATATTTAATTGTTTTGTCTGCTACATATAATGGTTTTCTCTCATGTAACTTCTTCTTCCTTCTGTCTTTAAAATGCAACACTTCCATTTCTGGTTGTCCCAAAATTTGCAGCATTTGTTTCTTGGGTATGCATTCAAATGTACATTACTTTTCTGCTTCTTACTATTTATTGATTCAAATTAGTAATTTTGATTGTGTTACAATTTTTCATCAGTTAGTACTTAATAAGTGGCATTTTTGACATTTGATTGGATGTCAAACATTCTAATTAAGCTATGCGAAAGTTAAATTCTGCATTTTTTTTGGAAAGGCAACTATCTCACAGTATTTACACAACTAATCAATCTCGCAATGTCCTAAGCAGGACTTGAACCCACAACCATTTGATTTGGGAACATTCTCATTCATGGGGTACCATTGGGATAGAAGCCCTTTGGTCAAAACTCTGTATTTGTTATAGATGGAGTAGAATATTCTGGTTGTTATTACTATTAATTATGTAAGAAAAAAGTTATATTATTCTGTACCTAATGGAGGTGTATGTTTTATCTTGCTATTCTTCAGGAGAGAAGTGATAGTGACTTCATCTGTTTTGGCATGCGAGATAGTAAAGGTACTATATATATTTCGTCTTTGTGTCCTATGTATTTCTATATGTTCATACTCATATAGTTATGTGTGTACACCTGTCATAGGTTATCTGTGCACTGTTTCTCATGGCAAAAGAGGGTAGTTTGAATAAAGCGTTGAAGGAATGGACTTTGATTGGCTCATTAAGTGCATCAGGACTACCCGCAGCTATATATGCACTACAAAATAGCTTGTTGCAGATTTCGTACAGGAACCTTGATTCTCTAACATTCTCAATGTTAAATCAAACAAAGTTAATTTTTACAGCATTGTTCACATATATGATTTTAAGGTTTGTTCTTGATGTACATATATGTTTAATTATTTATTTGCTGACAGTTCAGTATATTCACACACACTATCCCAATCATCGTTTCGATGTACATCAATAACGGATATGTATTGACTGCAGGCAGAAACAATCCATTCAACAAATTGGCGCCCTGTTCATACTTATTTTAGCAGCTGTCCTTTTAAGCATTGGGGAAGGCTCAAGAAAAGATTATGGAAGTGGAAATGCTGATGAAGTTGTTCTCTATGGAATTGTTCCAGTCTTGATAGCATCTGTACTTTCAGGTCTTGCTTCTGCTTTATGTCAATGGGCTTCACAGGTTTGTCATTTTTTTTGAAGTCCTATATCTAGTCGCTTGTGATGTAAGATCTATATTTTGGTTAGAGGTGACACTTTCGACCTATTTATGGCTATAAATACCATGGATCTAGTTTGGTAAAACTTAAAATTAATAAAATAAATTAAATTAATAAAAATACCTGATTGTAACAATATCAACATCAATTACCTGTAAAATTCGAACAAATTACTTTGTAACAATCTTAACATTAACACCACGGATCTAGTTTAAACCTTTTTTAAAATTTATTAATTCGGATTTCGAACAAATTAGTCAAATAGTATTCAGTGAATGTAGGTTGTAATAATAATAAGGGGGTGTTTGTTTTAGCTTATATAGCGGCCTTATGAGCTTACTAGCTTATATAACACATATAAGCCCAAATCAAGTGTTTGGCTAAGCTTATATGAGTGGGCTTATGAGCTTATATGTGGGTGTTTTGATAAGGCATAAAAGTGTGGCTTTTTTGTTTGAGGGTTTGGGCTTATATAACACTTTGATACAAATTACAACTTTACCCCCATTTTATCCAATAAATCTAACGTTCATATTTTTTTTTCATAAACCCTCAATTCACACCCTCCATTACCTACTGTACGTGTCCTCCTTCCATCATCAGGTATCAATTCTTAAACTTGTTTATTTCCTTTTCTTTAACATCAAATGAGTAATTAATATTTGTTGTAGTTGGTGACCTCTATCATCTATCAATCTTTATTGCTGAAAATTTTCCGTGTTTAATAAATCGTTCATGTGTTCATTGCCTTGATATATTAGTTGGTGACTTCATATTATCTTTACAAGTATTTAAATTATAAATTATTGTTTTAACTTCATATGTTTAGTTTCGTAAAAAAAAAAGCTTTCGGAATTTTTATTAATAAGCTAATCCAAACACTTGAACTTATATGTTTATTAAACCATGTCCTTTTTGGTCATTTACCAACATAAGTCAAACCAAACACTTGAGCTTATAAGCTTATTAAACATGAGCTAATCCAAACACTAAGCATGCACTTATAAGCTTATGATATATAAAAGCAATAAGACGCTTATATAACATAAGCATAAGCCCAACTCATATATCATAAGCTTATAACCCTAAGCTTAGCCAAACACCCCCTAACATTAATTACCTGTAAACTTCAAAACAGAGGTGGAGAGAAGTGTTTTAGTGGGTCAACCTAGTTAAAGCTGCTTGCTTTGCCCCATGTTGCCACTTCTACTTAAAAACTACAACCCGACAGGCCACGGGGGATACAAAATAGACCAAAACACATTCTTACCCACTTAAGTTTTGGGTCTGCTATACCGGACTAAACATGCTCAGTCGAGCTATGCACGAGCGCACTAAAATCAACTAAACAAAATTCTGTAGGCATTATAACAATGATTAAGGTGGAAATCTTTTCAGCAGCTGCCACAGCTCCGCAAGCCTAACTGTGTCAGGTCATATCTTTATCTTCAGGCAAAGAATCTGGACCGAACCACTGCAACTATAGAGCCAACTAGCTAATCAACCAATCTGGATTTGTTATTAAGAGTTCCCAAATTGCGCTCTTGCCATATATAATACACCGAGGCAACAAGTAACTTCGGATGGTGACATGGTGTACAAATCACCTCCCATAATGCACACCTCCCAAGTTTTTATTATTTAAAGATTTAAAATTTTAGATGTTTAGTGTGATAATTATGTATTTGTTATCACAGTTATTGCATTGACTATTATAGACATTTTTTTATAAAAAAATGAATGAAAAAGTATGGGTGAACATAATCCAACCTGAACTAATACAACATTACTCATCTCAAATTTAATGTTGTAGGTTAAGAAACACTCGTCATACTTAATGACAGTTGAAATGTCAATGGTTGGGAGCCTTTGCTTGCTGGCAAGTACTTACAAGTCTCCTGATGGTGAAGCAATGAGACGGCATGGGTTCTTCTATGGGTGGACACCATTTACAATGGTAACATCTTTTATACGGAGTACTACACTAAGTTTAGCTTTATAATGTTTGCTATACTTCTCAGTTATTGCTGTACTGAAAATCAACACTTGAACAATATTTATATTGAACAATATATATGATTGTACACTGGTTTGGACTGGATTAAAACCCAAATAATCTATGTTGTGAACTTGAAATTTCCAAATAATCTATATTGTGAACTTGAAATTTGGGTATCTATAAACCTGCTCAATGTTAGTATAGTTCTGATATCAAGCTGGTTCGTCCTATACGAACCATGAGCCAAATACAAACTTGGGTCTTTAAGTGTGGCAAATAAACCTAAAATGGTCATTACAAGTCTATAAAAGAGGATAATACGATTAGTTCAGTTTTCAGTCACATTTAGAACCAGATGTGTGTAGTACCCTCTCGTAAAAAGTTAGTTATTAGTTCAGTTGGTACAAGGCCGTTCCGATTAGTTATGATAGTAAGTATGACGATACAGGCGTAGAGATTTATGCTTTCAAGTTTTATATATTTGCATTTTCTGCAATTTGATTCAGATCCCTGTTTTTATCAATGCTGTTGGTGGGATTCTTGTGGGCCTGGTGACTTCATATGCTGGTGGCGTCCGAAAGGCAAGTTCAAATTGCCCTCATATATGTATTTACAAATAGTTTTGTGGAGATTGACCAAAGTTCCTTTCTTGCTTCCATTGCCTAGTGAATTTCATATATCCCCCCTAAAATCCTTCCTAATTTCATATATACCCAAACTAACTTCTAAATTTCATATATACCCATTGTTGGCAGTTATAAAATTTGTGACATGAATACCCTTGTGTTACCCAAGCCTTTTATCCCAAGGTACATAATGTGATCGTGAATTAGATATCAATGAGAATTGCTTTCCATCATGATAATAGAAGTTTTCTTTGATTAAATACTTTTTTATTCTAACATTGGTGATTGTTGATTCTAGTCATTCTACAATACATGATGTTTTAGTTGTTAATGAGTTCTTATATCATGTCATTTAGGTAAAAAAAAAAAACATTGCAACTCAAAGGAAACTAAGGATTAATAGATGATTAATATATTAGAGGACCTCTGTATTTCCATATCATTGGGCGTTGTGTGTCAAATAAATTTTTAATGAACTGATTATCTAAATGAATTTATTATAGGTACCAACTGATGATTTGTTTAATAAAATACTTGTTATTTAACACAAGTAAACAATGTTTTTATGTATGAAATGGTTCTAGTGCCAGATCAGCGAAGAACAATATTAGTTGGTAGAAGAAGAGGGTATGATAGTCATTTTATATATTGTTTTAAGTGAAACAAATAAAAATTGGCAAATATGATATTATGAGTGCTTAAATGGGTATATTTGATATTTAAGAATTGGATTGGGTATACATGAAATTAGTGAAGTTTTGAAGGGGATATATGAAATTCACTCTTCATATTAAATAGGGTGGCAAGGTGGGCAGGTCTGGTAACGGGTCAAGACTTTTTCCGTTTCAAGTTGTTAATTTTGGTGCAGTAGGTCGGAACTCTTCGGTTGGGTTGACTATAAACACTTCTTTACGACAAATTGTGAAGTGTCTCTGGACAACTAGTGTCAAGTATTTCAATAATAGTTTTACTTTTTTAATAAGAGTTTTAGCCCAAGATTTTGCCAATAAAAAAGTATTGCAATGTCCCATGAGATGTCCTGCATGCTTGCCATTTTTCTACGTGCCATGTTTAGGAACCTTTCTTATGTTTCTAACACTATTTTTATGCTCATTTCTATTTCTTTGTTACAAATAAATACAGGGGTTCGTCATTGTCTCTGCCCTCCTTGTAACCGCCCTGTTGCAATTTGTGTTTGATGGAGAACCGCCTTCATTGTTCTGCCTTTTCGCTCTTCCGCTTGTAATGATGAGCATTTCTATATACCAAAAGTATCCGTATCGTGTCAAAAAGAAGGAAGCATAGACACAGTAGTCTCAAAAAAGATGAGGTGGAGTACATTTTCGCTAAGCAGGTACCACCATAGGTTCTTATAGGTATGTTACAAGATGACTATATGAACACTTGGGAACTTTTTGATTTACTACAGCTCATGTTCTTAATCTTTCATATATCTGTAACTGTCAATTAGTAACATGTACAATACGTTTTGTAACATACCATGAAACGATACTAAAGAATTGCATATATAATTGTTTGTCTAACCATTACTTGTACTAATCTTTGGAGTAGACCTATGCTTGTAGGTTCCAGACTTCTTACTATTGGCACAATGAGCTGTGTATGCAAGATCTTTAGAATCCACTAAATTGACCCATATCTTGAAAAGTTATGGCGTAATTTTTCTTTAATTGCATACTAGCAGGGTACCGCGTGTTGCAGCGACGGGTACCTGTGATTAATCGAAGAAAAACAAAAGGAAAATAACCCCGATCAGGCCTGGTTCACCCATTTTTATAGGTTCTAACCGCTTTTATTTGCTAGCTAGGGCTGTAAACTAACCAAACGAACACGAACGGAGCTTTGTTCATGTTCGTTCATTTAATTTTAACCGGACAAATAAACGGACACGAACGCTTAAACGGGCGAATTTTCTTGTTCATGTTCGTTTATTAAGAAAATGAGTTGTTCATGTTCGTTTATGTTCGTTCATTAAGAAACTAAACGAACCTTAAATGAACATAAACGATCGAACATAAATGAACGTAGAACATAAAATATTATCAAATTATGCATAATATTATGTTTTGTAAGTGTTGTTTTATTTAAACATATCAGATTTAAAAGTATACAATTAATAGATATGATATACGAACATAAACATATAAATGAACATAAACGAACGTTAACAAACGCCTAATCGGACGTTCACAACATAAACGAACGAACGTGACTTGTGTTCATGTTCGTTCATTTAACTAAACGAACGTAAAATTATGTTCATATTCGTTCATTTAATAAATAAACGAACATGAACGAACGTTTTACCGAACGGTTCATGAAATGTTCACTGATTCAGTTCGTTTATAGTCCTATTGCTAGCTGAACCGGTGACCACTCATGTTCTCGGTTGAACCCGTTAGCCTAATCCGGCTTTCAAAACTATATGTGTTAGCATATAAATTGTATAAAGCTTTGTGTGTTTTATTAGTTTGTAAAATGTGTATATACTTTTCATTTTAGAGGTGTTTTAAAAATTACTTTAATTAGTAATGGGTGTTTTAAGAATAACATTAAATGTGTTCACCAGTCAATAAATATGTGTTGTGAATTGGTTAATTGTACATATTGCATTAATGTTTGTATTATTGAATTTTAACTCTTTGTTGTTTGTATTAAAGATTGTACAATAAGCATCAATCCTTGTATTACTTACTGTAATTTTTTACATTGAATGAAGAGGTACTAATTTGCTTTATATGTAGTACTAGCATGGTACCCGCACAATGCGGCGGCGGGTACCCTTTGACTATATTTTGTGACGAGCAAATGTTATCCGGTTAAATGTTTTTTTAACAAGTGTACAAATGAATGATAATTTAAACTAAAATAACTTAAGCAATAACAATGCAAAGTATTTAATATCCAAATAAACGTAAGGTCCAAACGAAAAAAGGGAACATAAGTAGCATATTTGAAACATAAGTTAAAATAGACAGGTACCCGCATGTTGCAGCGACGGGTTCTCGTATAATTAAGTTTTTCGACGAGGGACTGGGCGAGGTTCAAGGGCCGGAAGAATGTTGGATGACTGAATCTATTGTGTGTGAAGTATGATTAATTTGTGTTGTAGCTTTTTGATTCTTTCATAAACCATGAGTTTTTTTATATTAAGATTTTATAACTGACATTTTAATGTATATCAATAACCTTTTTTTAAATTTATATGTTACAAATATTGATATGGTGATTACACATTTTTCTCATTAAATCACTTATTTATCATTAATATAACCCTTATAAGTTTTGAGGTTACATGATGATAAATGAGATATTACAAAAGGGATTAAATAAGCAATGAAAGCATTACTTGTAACCACTCATACTTTTAATGACACATAAATTTTTAAGCTTTTAGTTATATGTGTATGTATTGATTCCATAGTAAAAGTAAAACAAATTTATACTAATTTGTTAATTTCCTTTTTAAATAATTTTTTTGTCTTAATTTTTTTAAAACTTCTTTTTATAAAAAGTCCTAAATAAATTATAAAGTAGTTAAGAATAACCGTTACAAGTTTTGAGGTTACATGATGACAAATGAGATTTACAAAAGGGATTATAATAAGCAATGAAAGCATTACTTGTAACGGCCCATACTTTAAATGACACATAAATTTCTAGGCTTTTTAATTAAATGTGTATGTATTGATCCTATAGCAAAAATAAAACGAATCTATACTAATTTGTTAATTTTCTTTTTAAGTAGCAATGTTTTTTTCCTTATTTTTTAAGACTTCTTTTATAGAAAGTCCTAAATACATTATAAAGTAGTCAAGATAAGATAAGATGTTTTTTATCTTAAAATTGTAAGACTTCCTTTTATAGGATGAGCAAATGTTGTTCATTTATACATTTTTCTAACACTAACTTTACGAAAGAATGACATAGTTGATGGTGACCATGAATGTTACCGCCACGAACCACAATCGTCTCCATCGCAACATTTGTTCGCATCAAAATATGCTTTTCGTAAAAGGTTGTCTGTCATCTCTTGTTCAAATTTTAACACCACAAACCGTTGTTCGCTTAAAGGAATTAACTTTAAACTACAGTCGACACAAGAAAGAACACTCAACACACAAATAGATCAATGTAATCAAACTTTGTCAAAAACTATACACTGTTGCCGTTGGACAAATTAACAAATTAACACACAAAATTAAGAAACATTTTTTTCTGATTTGTTTCTAACACAAATAGCAGAAACTAAAAAGAAACTAAAATAAATCTTGAAACTTAACTCAAACTAAAACAAAAATTAAGAAAGCACAACTTGAAACAATTCATATAATATCAAAAATTCTGGCTACTAAAACAGTTTCTGGTGGAGGTAAGGGGCGCTAGTGTTGATTTTGGCGACATCTCCGACAACAAACGGCAGCAGCAGATCTGCAAAAGAGAATATCAAAATTTTTATAACTCAGATCTATAAAAATAATATATGCAAGATTTATCTCAAAAGGTTAAAAACCCTTCAATACCTCAAAAGTTTACTAATCTATGAAACCGTATATAGAATGCAGGGAGAACAAATTCTGGCAAGAGAGGCTGTGGCGGCAACAGATCTATAAACATTTTTAGTCAAAGACGTTATAAGAAGAAAGTTCTATTAAAAACCCTTCAAAACTCGAAGAACTAATAAATAAATAATAAACTTAACAAACTCAAAAATTGTTATAAAAGCAGTAGATTCGGTAGTAAGATTCGGGTTGTGGTGGGTATCATCGTGAGGATTTCAGTAGTGGTGGGTGCCTCGGCGGTGACGACTGATGGTGGCGAAGGCGGTGGTGTATATAGTTGTGACAGGTGCGAGTTTGTGTTTTTAGGGTGAATGAGAGAAAGTTTATGCTTATCAGATTCGGTGTGGAGAGTTTTTATATTGAAATGGGCTGTTACAATTCATATGATTTAAATGAGTTGTTATACCTTTTGGGCTGTTACAAATTACAATTAATATGGTTTTATGGGCTGCATTAATATTGTGTGTTGTTACAAAATGGGGTGTTACAAAATGGATTTCACATTAAGACACTAAATTTTGAGTTATAACTTTTAATTATGTGTATTTATTGAGTTTATAGCAAAAGTAACATAAATCTTTCTATAACAAGAAATGTTTTGTGTTTTTAAACTTTTTAAGACTTCTATTTTTAAAAGTCTCAAATGATTTATAAAGTAGTAGAGATAGATAACTTAGTCCCAGGTCTCTACTACTTTATAAAGCATTTAGGACATCTAATTTTAGAAGTCTTAAAAAGTTTAAGAACACAAAACATTTCTTCTTTAGGAAATATATGTACAATTAATTTTGCTACAAAATTTTAAATACTACACATATAATTAACAAAGTTATAACTGAACATTAAATGTATTAATTTGTAGATTCCAATTTCGTACATCTCAGACAACTTAACTTCTTGTAACAAACACCCCCATTTTTTTAAGTTTTTTTTTTAAAGAAAAAAACATTGAATCCAATCCAATGACATTTATATATATCCACACAAACATACAAAACACACAAACACATGACATTTCCATCATTTCCATTACACCACCACCATACCTCTCCATCCCCACAGTTACACCACCGCCATCGCACATCTCCTCAACCACAGTTACACCGCGACCACCAGAACGCTCCACCATCAAACCAAAACACCGTCGAAACCCACAAAACCACGCTCACTAAACGGGGTGTTCAAGTTTTGAGGTATTTGTTGAGTTTTTTTTAAATTTATCACTATTAACCAAGTTTTGAAGCTTTTCTTTTATAGATCTATATATTTTATTTGTAGATATAATTTTTTGATAGTTGTTGTTAGAAAAACTTTTAACCAAACTAAAAGAATAACATATGCTCGCCGCAAAGTATAGTCACTGACGTACCCATCGCGCGAGTTAGCGGCACGGAGCGGTACCTTGTGTGACATTATATTTTACACAGAGACTTGCTCGTCATTCATTTAAAGGACTCTCAACACACATAACCTCTTCTTGTTTTGGAAAGAAATAAAGGTCATTAGTCAATGTTTCACACCTATTCATCACTATTTTAAGAGGATTTACCAAACCACATCATTTTCTAATACATAACAGTGTATTTAACTAGCATGCATTAATAATAACCTATTTAAAAGAGTTTGTAACTCATGGTCAAAAAGAGTTATGAGCATTAATCGGCCAATTAATCTCATAACCTCCTCCATGAATTCATAGTGGTTACATGACCATTTAATAGGTCAAAGTGGTTAAAAAATATATAATGTTGAAACTACTGATTTAATAGTATGTATCTCTACTGCTTTATATAAAAAAAAGTTGATTTGTGAATTCTATATATACATGATTGACATTGATAATCTATTTCAAAATTTTAATCTAAAAAATTATAACTTCAATAGGTTCTAACACTATGGCTTACATCATTCGACAACTAAAATCTTCATCAATCGTTAAGGTAAAAATATATATTTTTTTATAAACAGGTAGGTTATTGATTATTTTAGTCAATTATTATATTGTTAACGAGTTATCTTTTTCAATGTCTATTACATTTAATTTTGTATTGACATTTATCTTTAGTTTATGTCTTTAACTAATTATGCTACTCTCTTTAATTTGAACTTTATATTATTTGGCTGCAAAATAGTTGCATCGGTATGGTTAATAGTTATTTTCATTAAAATTTGTCATTATTTCATAAAGTTATGTTAGAAAAAACATATAAATGAACAACGTTTGATCGCCACAATATTTAGTTACTGAGTACCCGCCTTACGCGGGGTACCCGACTAGTGAATTGTTTATATCTTATGGGTCTAAGATTCCTTTAATATTGAATATCAAAGGGAAATACACTAATTAATGAGAAAGAAAATTGCTGCAATTTCAAATTCACGTTTAGTTTATTAATAATTTACAAATATTATAAGGCTAATACCTTATAAATGTACCCCTCGTCTCAAAATTATTGTCTCTCGACAAAAAACACGCATTAAAGAAATTGCATTATTACTGTTTTATCTTTTTACTTTTTGGCAAAATGACAGTTTACTCAGCTAATTTAATTAAAGTCCTTCTTAAAGTTTTTGTAATCAATAATTTCAAACAAGGGTAATATAATAAACTTGATCAAACTTCCCTATCTATTTTTAGTAGTGGACAATTAAATTGGGCCATCCCAAAAAGAAAACGTGGACAATAAAAATGGGACGGATGGAGTATTATACTTGGACACTATTTGTCATTTTGTGTAGCGTCTTATTTGGGTTATTTTGTGCGAATTCTGACACCCCGGCCGGTTTTTCCATGTCATTCAGGTTACCATCCATGTCACATAATACAATTACAAAAATGACAAGTATAATACATTAATTATCAATAAACACAGATTTTTTTAACAAAATCAACATCCTTAACATCCGACAACCATCATCTTCTTCTGCAATCACCATTTTATCTTTTCATAGACAATATTTCATAGATCTAAACACCAATCATAGATCTAAACACATACACAAACAAAAGCTCACAAATCACAACTATTTTATTATGCTTATAGATTAAAAAAATTCAAACATAATAAGTATGTCAGAGATAAGAGTTCAAAGGTTAAATAAAAATTCTTCTTAGCTATCTTCATTCTCGTAAACTGGTTTAGCCACTGCCCATAACTGCTTCTTAGCTACACTTGGAATAGAAACAGGTGATGGCTTATGCTTTGCAACTTTAGCTAGAGGAAGCGTCATGTTGGGTTTTAGGTGTTTCTGTTTAGGGATTTAGTGTTTCCACGTTTGACAGCATATACGTCATGCTCACTACCAGCATCCAATGTCACCACTGTTATTGTTTTTGTTTCGAGAAGTGTTTTTGGGATTTTCGTTAGGGAGATGGCTTGGGTGTTCTCTTTCTTAGATTGAGTTAAGATTTTTTATTAGAAAAGGCAATACGAGGTTGAGTTTGTATTCATGGATGTAAGCTTTATCACAACTATCGTATGAATATGCATATGGGCGGTTATGAGGATTTTGATTGGCAATTTTGATTTGAATTGGGGTTTTGAGGAGCCCTAGATTGCACGGCTTGGTGGGGAGAGATGTGAGAATGGGGGTAGAGTAAGTGGCATTATTATCTAATGGGCAATCCAAAGGGTAATGGGTAACCGACTGTTAAGGGGGGGGGAGGGAAGCTACATAAAAAATAGTATTTTACACTGAATAACCAAAAAAATTGAACGCCACATACATTGATCAATCCACTTGTCATGATCATAGAAGTAGGAGGATATGTAGGAAAATCAAGTAGCATACATCATTTTCCTTTTAAGTAAATATCAAATGCTTACACTAGTTGCTAACGTGAAAAACCTAACCAAACGTCTGTACAACCCTAATAAAAAACGTCTAAACAATGATTGACAATGTTACATTTGACATTTCTGGTGACAATTTTTTAACTGATTGGTTAAATTTCTTTCAGTTCTTCCTGCACGTGATCAAAGATGGAACTGTTTCTTTTATTTGTAATACAACTTGCTCCAAAATAATGAGTTATCCTGATTGAAGATTGATGATACAATAATGAGACAGTATCACTTAAGGCTTAGTGCGGGGGTACAGCGCTGCTTAGCGATATAGATTTAGGAGTGATAGGATGATATCTTGAGCTTATGACCTGCTAAGACAAAAAGACCGTTAGTCTCGCCGTGGGAGGGGATCCCACGATCGACCTCGGGTGTGAGAATTAGTATTCATTAGGGTGAGGTAAGATTGACATCGAGTAAGAGTGATAGTGTATATCTGAGAAAGAACCTATTTTGCAATACCGAAGGGTTTGGTATTTATAGTGAGCTTCCTCTTATCATCATCTGGGGATGACATATAAAAGGGCTTGCTATTATCTATTGGGTAATAGCCCGCCTATGCTGTAGTTATCTTGTCATGCCTCGTTAGTCGAGCCTTTCTATTGTTACTATTTGACTTGCGATGGTACCTTCCGGCTATACCGTCATAGTTAACTGATTCTATGCCATTTAGGGGAAACTTGGTATGCACTCTTTTTAGTGTATATGTCGTTCCCCTATTGGGTAGTTCATGTGATTTGTGACTTGGAATCCAGTTACCTGTTAGCAGCGGGGGAGTGCTCAGCAAGATAGATGTAGACGACGGTCAGAGACACCCCGTCCACTCTATAGGTGGTGGTATTGAGTGTGCGGCGGTATCCTTTATCCTTGTTTGTCTTGGCCTTAGGCGTTATCCACTCTTGTTTTGTGTGTGTCTAAGTTATAGGGCATCGACGCCCTATGCATCATCATGTCCCCCCATTCTAGTTAGGTTGTAGCTTCCTAAGGAAATCTATCTAGACTTTAATCATCCCGACCGCCGGTTATATCTGCATGCGCTTGCCTTAGTGCGTTCTACGCGTCGACTATTAGTTTACCGTGCCTACCTACTTTCGTCGTAAGATTCCTAACTGATGCGACCGCTGGCGGCATATTCATCTGACTATTGGTTTGCTTTTAATCATGGCCTTTCATTTTAGCGCTTCTTGATCTCAACCGTCTATTGGGAGATGGATCATCGTGTCCTGTCCCAAGCCACTCAATGCGTTGCCTCGATTACTGTGCGACACCTATATAAAGGGTTTGCATTTTCTTTATTTCTTCTACTGTTCTTTCAAAAAATTTCACATCCCCATTTCCATTCCTCCTCGTCTTGCTATCCTTCGTTTGGTTAGCCATCCTAAGTTCCGATCTAAGGTGCGTTACTCCTTCTTTTATCATGTCGCTTGCTATCCTTACATTCTTCCTCGTCTTGCTATCCTTCTTTTTGCAAGGATTATGGGATTAGGAGCGAGTTTGACCCGGAACTGCCTGGGCTAAACGATACCATTAGTGATTTCCTTAAGGGGAAAATTAGTGTCTATACTCGGTCTTCGAGTTTGCCAATTTCCGTCTTCTTATTTCCACCTTTCTTCTACGTGTTTTGTCACACTTTGGGATACATATTTCCTAGTTGTATGTTCTTGGGGCTTCCCGTATTAGCCATTTTGAGATTAGTTACCGGGCCCATGGTCGTGCTCCCACTATTTATCTTTTCACCAATTCTACCTGGCTAGTAATCTTCCCTCCGGGTGGAATACGATTGAAAAGAGGCGTAAGAAGAAAAACACTACCATTCCTACTTGCCATACTGATCCCTTTGACTCTTTGAAAGGGTGGAGGGAGGAATTCTTTTAGGTGAATGCTTCTATAGCTCCTATTGGTATGTAGTAGTCACCGGCAAGGAGTTTCCCTGTGATTGTTTCCAAAGAGTCTTCTAAGACTTTAACTTCTTTGCCTTCTGCATCTACTCATTCTGAGCCATTGGTGTCTGCCCGACCTGGGCCCCGGTTCACACTCGTGTCTGATCATATTTCGAGGATAGTTTTTAATCCGGTGGAGGATTCTACGAAAACTCCCCGCCAGGATTAATTTTATGCTTCTATAAGTGTAGACCCTTTTGTGGCCACATATATTTATCATCCGGATTGGGAGCTTACCAATGGTTTTATTATGGACCAAGGGCCATTATGCCGCAGCTTTATTGATCATCTTGCTACTCCTGGCTAATTTGCTTGTCTCCGGTCTTTATCTCATGAGCATGTGTGTGACCGTGCTAATTTGGCTGCAACTCGCCATATTACTTTATTTTATGAAATACGTTTAAGGTTGGAACACACGAAGCGTGTGAAGGAGAAATTTAAGAGAATGGTAGCATGTCGGGATGCGGCGTTGGCTGAGAAGGACGCGAAGATTGAGCGTCTAAGAAAGAGTCTGAATAAGAAACCCTCCCGGGAGATGGCCATGTTGAGGTTGGGCTTTGAATCGGCTGAGAGAGAGGTGGGGCGCCTAAGGAAGCAGGTAGAGGAGCTGAAAGTGGAAGATGGTAAGGTTCCGAGCTTGCTAACTTCGTATTCACAGAAGTAGAATGATTTGTCTACCATTAGCGATAAGTACCAGGATCTCCTTCGAGAAAAAGAACAGCTTGAGCTTCGTAATGCTAGCCTTCGGGGTCAGGTTGATAGGGAGGCTGAGGTCAAGGCCGAATTTGCTCGGATGCTGGATGCTCAGCAAAATAGGTTTGATGAGCGAGTGGTGGTTTTAGATGGGTGTCTAGACAAAATGGTTAATGAGATGGACGAAGAGTTCGCTCCAATGCTGAGGGACGCCATACACACCAAGAAGTGGATTGTTGGGCAAGGTTTTTGCTACTTTTTAAACAAGTTCAAAGAGAGCGAATTGTTGAGGACCCGTCTTGGTGCTCGTATAGCAGCCGCTATTGCTGATGGTATGAGGCAGGGTCTTGAGGCGGGTATTATACATGGTAGGAAAGGAACTGACATCAACTCCATTCTCGCCTATAACCCGAATGCAACGGAGGTCTATTCGGATGCCTTGAACGCTTTGAATGATGTGCCATTTCCTTTATTGGAGCAGCTTGAAGCTTGTGCCGGAGTACAATTTTCTTATACTAAAGCTTTGTTAGTGATGGGGGTGCACGAATCTAAACAGGATAGGGCTGGGACTTCTACCAATCCTGCGTCCGATTCTATTTCTTCTGCCGGTGGTGGTACAGTTCATCATTGCACCGAGCGTCCCTTATGCCAGGGATGATGGTGCAACTGCCACAAGGATGACCCCGGTAGAAGAAGTGACAACCGTTGAGTCGAATTTTGAAGTTTTAGCTAAAATTGTGTCCAACATCGCTGCTCTTGTGACTCTTGCCTCTGCTCCTGACGTGTCAACCTCTGGTCCTTCATCCTTAGTCATCCCAGAAAATAGCCCTTTCCAATACCTTGATGTTACACTTGTAATTTTCCTTCTTTTGTTGGCCGTGCAGTTATAATCGTTCTTGTAATCTGACCGACTCGCGTGGGTTGCTTTTTATTTAATTTAAAAATGTTTCGTAATCGTGTTGTGTATTTTGTTTAGAGATTACATAATTTGTTTCCTTTGGAAATTGCAATTTCGCCGGATGGATTAATTTGTAGGTTATCCATCCTTACGGGGTTGGTCTTTGCCTGTTCCCCGTCTGAGTCGATTATGGGGTTGCTCATGTTATGGGGTTGCTCATCTCTACTGTCAGTTTCTAAAATGCGACGCCTTGGCGGCGTTTTTTAAGGCATTGCTAAGTGCGATGGCCTCGATGTTTTACAAACATGTTACAAAATGAACCAAGGCGTCAACTCCAGGCGTGGCGTGAGATGAGGCGTGAAAAGGCGCGATAAGGCAAGCTTTTTAGATTCAACTCCGATAATTTTTTTTCAAACTTAAGAATATTACATGTAATGATAGTTTCTTAACTTTATTCATATGTAAAACGGTTTATGTTAACTCAATATATATGGAATATGATATAAATATATAAATATTTTCATATTTTGGGCCGCCTTAAGCCACGCCTTAAAAACGCAAAGGCTACGCCATAACCGCTAAGGCGTGAGGCTTGGTCATGCCACCACGCCACACCTCATGCTATTTATAACCTTTCCTACATTAGACTTTACAAGTGTCTAAGTATGTTCTATATCTAGCGATATGTACGTTTCTAAACTTTATTCGTTCGTACGAAGATAATTGTGGGGTTACTCAGCCCGTACATTATGCATAATTAAACTTAAATGACAATTGTATGTAAAGCATAGTTAAGACAATTAATTAGGGAAAATTTCAAAGTTGATCGGACTGCCGCGTTAATATTTCAATAGGTAATTCGTTACAATAGATAAAAAGTAAAAAAACTTAATACAGCCGGACTCTACCGTCAGCTATAGCTAGCTTCGACGTAAAATGAGTGTCGGATTACAAATACTTAACTTATATGTATCACCTTTTGAGGTCGACAATGTTCCAAGTCTTTGGGAGTTTTGTACCTTCTTGATCCCGGAGTTTGTAGGCCCCGTCTCCTAGTGCTTCCGTGACTTCATATGGGCCCTAACTTTCTGGTATCCTCTTTCTTGCTGGCCTTATTGCTTCGGTACACGAGGTCTCTGGGTTTCAGGATGGTACCTCGGACCTTCGAGTTGTAGTACTTTTCCAATTTTCTTTTGTGCTTCTCTTCAGCTATGGCTGCAAGCTCTCTTCTTTCTTCCAAAAGATTTAAGCTTAAAAGAAGTCCTTCATCATTCTTGTTCTTGTTGATCATGGAACATCTTATTAGGTGATAGGTTAGTTGGCCCAATCCCGTCTTATGGGTTGGGTCCATTAGGGTTTCTCTATGTCTTGTACTCTATAAATAGTGGTGAAATAATATATCACAACCTACGAGGTTTTCATTGTCTAACATGATATCAAAGCGGGTCTGATCCTCAGCCCTAGGTGGCTAAGTTGAGTCGCCTCTTTTATAACACCCCGTCAAACCCTACCCGTCGCCATTTATCTCTTTTTCAAAAAATAATCTACGTGTTGCCTTTATTTTTTGTTTCTTTTCTTTTGATGTTGCTGCATGATGAAGATTAATCTTCACTTGATATCGGATGTCATCATCAAAATTTATTGTTTTTTATTTGTTTTCGGGTAGAGAATGCATTGGTTTGTTCTTCGGTAAGATACTTTGGTTTATCATGGTCCGGAATACTTTAGTTTATCCCGTATGAGAAAAGAATACTTTGGGTTATCCACAAAAGAGATACTTTAGGTTATCCCGTATGAAAAAAGGGATACTTTGGGTTATCCAAAAAGGGATACTTTAGGTTATCCCGTATGAAAAAAAACTTTGTTTATCCAAGTTTATCAGTTTGTTTGAAGATTTGTCTCCGCATGTTAGCGGATTTATTCAACAACTAATTATGTTCGTGTGTGTGACGCTTCTGTTGCTGCTTGCTACAATATGAAGATTGTGCTGCATCAAATAACTAGTTTTTGTTTTAATGTTTTATTTTGTTTTCTGCTCTAGTCCGAGCTTTCGCGATTTTGCCGCTCGAACTGCGAAGGAGTATTAGGTGATAGGTTAGTTGGCCCAAGCCCGTCTTATGGGTTGGGTCCATTAGGGTTTCTCTATGCCTTGTACTCTATAAATAGTGGTGAAATAATATATCATAACCTACGGGGTTTCATTTTCTAAGATGGTATCGGATCAGGTTTAATCCTCAGACCTAGGTGGCTATGTTGAACCACCTCCCCTAAACCACCCCTCAGATCTAGGTGGCTAAGTTGACCTGCCTCTTTTATGCCACCCAGTAACCCTAACCCTCTCCTCCATACCACCGATCCTTAATTCCACCGTTCCTAACCCTCTTAATTATCAAATACCGATCCTTAAAAAAACCAAAACAACCCTAAAATCCTACCCATTATTTGTAGTTTTTTTGAGTCGTGTGGCTGTATGATAGTTTTGCTGTGTTGGTGCCTTGCTATGGTCGTGGAAGTGGTAATATTGTTGATACAAAGAAAGGTCAAAGTGACAAATTCTTTGATACTATTGGTCAAGTCACATACATATATTCTTCTGCTAATGAAGTCTACATTGAGCAAGCTGTCATCCTTACAGCATAACTAGCGTCTATCTTATCGGTACTAAAAAAAAAAAAAAAAAGTTGTCGTTTTGTTATTTTTCTTTTTTAGTCGATCATTGGCACTGCTTTGTTACCAGTCTACTAAAGTCGGTCATTGGTACGGTTTTGTTACCAGTCGACTAAAGTCGATCGTTGGTACGGTTTTGTTACCAGTCGACTAGTCGATCGTTGGTACTGCTTTGTTACCAGTCGACTAAAGTGGATCGTTAGTTCGGTTTTTTTACCAGTCGACTAAAGTTATGCGCTTTCATTATTTTAATGTTTTGTTTTTTGTTCTTTTCCAAGTTTACTACTCGCTTTTGCGATTTCGTCGCTTCGACTGCGAGAGAGTATTAATGGATAATTAGGCTCAAGCCCGGTTTGTGGGTTTAGGGTATTTAAGGTTTCACTATTAAGGGTGTGTTTGTTGAAACTAGCGGTAGCAGTTAGCAGTAGCAGTTAGCAGCAAGCAGTAGCAGTTAGCAGTAGCAGTTTAATTTATAAACGTGTTTGGTAGAATAGCTGTAATTTTAATGTGTAAAGTGACATAACGCTAAATGCTAAATGTTAAATGCTTTTTCAAAGAGCATTGAGCAATTAGCGTTTTTATAATTTTATAAATGCTAAATGCTTTCTTCCAAACGAGCTTTATAATAATTATGCTAAATGCTAAACGCTAATTGCTCAAAAATATTTTTAAAAGCTGTCTTCCGAACATACCCTATAAATAATGGTTCATAAAGTTATACCTATCATGTTTTCATTGTCCAACACGCGCATGCTTGGGGTGTGTCTATAGATGGAATCGTTGTAAGCCACATAGTAAATCTCCTGGAAATGAGGATTGTATACAAAAATCAGTATATAATGGCAAAGATGAAACTTTGTTTGAATGTTATCTTGTTCTCAATATGTAATGAATTAACAAGACCCGCAAGTACACGTTTGTTCTATGGA
>BQNB010071624.1:2233-30015 GCA_026074375.1 Tanacetum coccineum
ATTGAACGTCTAATGTACAACCATAGCATCTCGATTCATCTGTTGAACGTCTAATGTATAACCATAGCAACTCGACTCATCCGTTGAACGTCTAATGGACAACAATACCATATCGACTCTTCTGTTGAACACCTAATGTACAACGATACAATAATGACTCATCCGTTGAACGTCTAATCTACAACCATAGCATCTCAACTCATCTGTTGAACGTATAATGTATAACGATACTATATTGACTCATCCGTTGAACGCCTAATGTATAACGATACCATATCGACTCATCCGTTGAACGTCTAATGTACAACAATACCATATCGACTCATCCGTTGATTGTCTAATGTACAACCATAGCATCTCGACTCATCTATTGAACGTCTATTGTACAACGATACCATATCGACTTATCTGTTAAACGTGTAATGTATAACCATAACATATCGACTCATCCGTTAAACACCTAATGTATAACCATAGCATATCGACTCATCCGTTGAACGCCTAAGGTATAACCATAGCATCTCGACTCATCTGTTGAACGTCAAATGTACAACGATACTATATCGACTCATCCGTTGAATGTCTAATGTACAACCATAGCATCTCGACTCATCTGTTGAACGTCTAATGTACAACGATACCATATCGACTCTTCCGTTGAACACCTAATGTACAACGATACAATATTGACTCATCCGTTGAACGTCTAATGTATAACCATAGCAGCTCGACTCATCAGTTGAACATCTAATGTATAACCATAGCATATTGACTCATTTGTTGAATGCCGAACGTATAACCATAGCACATCAACTCATCCGTTAAATGCCTAATGTATAACCATAGCATCTCGACTCATTCGTTGAACGTCTAATGTACAATGATACCATATCGACTCATCCGTTGAACATGTAATGTATAACCATAGCATATTGACTCATCCGTTAAACGCCTAATGTATAACCATAGCATATCGACTCATCCGTTGAACGCCTAAGGTAAAACCATAGCATCTCGACGCATCCGTTGAACGTCTAATGTACAATGATACTATATCGACTCATCCGTTAAATGTCTAATGTACAACCATAGCATCTTGAGTCATCTGTTGAACGTCTAATGTACAACGATACCATATCGACTCTTCCGTTGAACACCTAATGTACAACGATACAATATTGACTCGTCCGTTGAACGTCTAATCTACAACCATAGCATCTCGACTCATCCGTTGAACGTCTAATGTATAACGATACCATATCGACTCATCCGTTGAACGTCTAATGTACAACGATACCATATCGACTCAACCGTTAAACGCCTAATGTACAACGATATCATATCGACTCATCCGTTGAACGTCTAATGTACAACCATAGCATCTCGACTCATCTGTTGAATGTCTAATGTACAACGATATCATATCGACTCATCCGTTGAACGTCTAATGTACAACCATAGCATCTCGACTCATCTGTTGAATGTCTAATGTACAACGATATCATATCGACTCATCAGTTGACCGTCTAATGTACAACCATAGCATCTCGACTCATCCGTTGAATGTATAATGTACAACGATACCATATCGACTCATCCGTTGAACGCCTAATGTATAACGATACAATATCGACTCATCCGTTGAATGTCTAATGTATAACCATAGCATCTCTACTCATCCGTTAAATGTTTAATGTACAACCATAACATCTTGACTCATCCGTTAAACGCCTAATGTATAACCATAGCATCTCGACTCATCCGTTGAACGTCTAATGTACAACAATACCATATCGACTCATCTGTTGAATGCCGAATGTATAACGATACCATATCGACTCATCCATTGAACGTCTAATGTATAACCATAGCAGCTCGACTCATCAGTTGAACGTCTAATGTATAACCATAGCATATTGACTCATTTGTTGAATGCCTAACGTATAACCATAGCATATCAACACATCCGTTGAATGCCTAATGTATAACCATAGCATCTCGACTCATTTGTTGAACGTCTAATGTATAATCATAGCATCTCGAATCATCCTTTGAACGTGTAAGGTATAACCGTAGCATATTGACTCATCCGTTGAATGCCTAATGTATAACCATAGCATATCGACTCATCCGCTGAACGTCTAATGTATAAACATATCATCTCGACTCATCCTTTGAACGTCTAATGTACAACAATACCATATCGACTCATCCGTTGAACGCCTAATATATAACGATACCATATCAACTCATCCATTAAACGTCTAATGTATAACCATAGCAGCTCGACTCATCAGTTGAACGTCTAATGTATAACCATAGCATATCGACTCATCCGTTGAATGCCTAATGTATAACCATAGCATCTCGACTCATCCGTTGAACGTCTAATGTACAACGATACCATATCGACTCATCGGTTGAACATGTAATGTATAACCATAGCATATCGACTCATCCGTTGAATACCTAATGTATAACCATAGCATCTCGACTCATTCGTTGAACGTCTAATGTATAACCATAGCATATTAACTCATTCGTTGAACGCCTAACGTATAATCGTAGCACATTGACTCATCCGTTGAATGCCTATTGTATAACCATATCATCTCGACTCATCCGTTGAACGTCTAATGTACAACGATACCATATCGACTCATCCGTTGAACGCCTAATGTATAACGATACCATATCGACTCATCCGTTGAACGTCTAATGTACAACTATAGCATCTCGACTCATCTGTTGAACGTCTAATGTACAACGATACCATATCTACTCTTCCGTTGAACACCTAATGTACAACGATACCATATTGACTCATCCGTTAAACGTCTGATGTACAACCATAGCATCTCGACTCATTCGTTGAACGTCTAATGTACAACGATACCATATCGACTCATCCGTTGAACGCCTAATGTATAACGATACCTTATCGACTCATCCGTTGAACGTCTAATGTACAACGATACCATATCGACTCATCCGTTGAACGCCTAATGTACAACGATATTGTAAAACTAAAAATTTCAATAAGTGTAAAATTACCAAAATACCCCTAATGAAAGAAAAATGCATAAAAGCTTAAATAAATTCATTTTTTTTTTTTCTTTTTAATTTGTAAGATTTGAGGAAAAGGGTTTTTTAATTGGGTAATGAGTTGTAACACACCCTTTGCAGTTTTTGTTTTTGGATATAGATCTTTGTTTGTGATTTATGCTTATTAGATAGGCTTTAGTTTTGGAATCTTTGGCCGGAATTTTTTTGTTGTGAAACGATGGTTACCGGATTTAATTTGGGTGTGTTTTGAAACGATGAGTTGCCGAAACGTATAGAAAAGTGGTCAGATTTTTTTTCTTGCCATTTTGGTGTGTTTTGTATGTTTGGTGTCGCACTCGCAAGTTGTTGCCGGAAAAAAGCGGTGGGTAGAGGATGTAAATTAATGAAGAAGAAGATGATGAAATATAATAATAATGAAGATGATGAAAAAAAATTATAATAAAATGAAATAAAAATACTAATAATAAAAGCATGAGGGTAGTTTGGTCATTTCACTCTTTCAAACAGTCAAACTAACAGAAAAACGAGTCAAGGGACTAAACCCGATACGGGTCAGAACCATAGGGAGAGGATCCGTTAAAATATTTTGAGAGGGACTAAATCCGTTATACCCGACAAACATTAGGGACGAATTATGAAATTAACTCTTTTTGAAAAGTACAAAATTTGGTTGCACCAAAGTACGCAAAAAAGCCGTTAGTCGCAAAATCACTAGTAGTTTTTAACATGGTTGTCTGGATCCCAATCATGATCTTACGATTTTACGATATTGAAAAACAAGAATGATCCGGGTCTTACATAAGATCTTTGCAAGCTTAAGATCTTATAGGATCCCGATCTCGATCATAGGATCTTAAGATCTACTCCGATCCGATCTTACATTTCTCGAACCACAAACTAAAAAACTACATATTTATGGGTTGTGTTTTGTAAAATTTTAAAAAAGAACATGTTAATCTTTTTGAACATTTCATAATCATAATTTAAGGCAATGTTTCTATGAAACATTCATATAATTTTATGTTTATGATATATAATTATTTGTAGATTTGTATATTATATTACAAAGGCTATTAAGAAAATGACATTATAGTAGGATCTTAAGATACCGATCCCATCATACGATTTCGATCTTGCAAAGACAAAAACGATCCCACGTAGGATTCCGATCTTAAAAACCTTGATTTTTAAACCTAAAACAAAATGTTTGTCAATACAGTATATTATTAACAAAGTCGCACAACCGATAAGTCGAACTGTTCTATTTTGAAAAATGACTTTTTCCTAATTAGAAATTGGATCATACTTTCAAAATTATTTTAAAAGCTTTGTCACTTGGGTCATGGACCATGTTTAATAATGTCTTATAAGAAAATTAGCACGATATAAGAAATTATTATGTTGAATAAATACATATGTCATCATGGCAGATGTTGGATAATCTCTAAAAAGAATTCTAGTCAGTTACGACTTTAGTGAACACATTAAGTAATGCATTTAATTTTCTGCCAAAAATGACATCGGAATTAGGTTGTAGACATACAAATGAGACAAATATTGAATCTTTTTTGGATTTAATGGATCGCATATTTATAGTATTTTAAGCCGCTGAGCGAAATAAATTGGGTGACACGATAGGATCTTGATTTGGTTCACCCTGTGAGGCTTTTTTTCTCACACACATAAGTTGGCAAAAATAAAATTTAGCACGATTCAAGGGCTTGATAAGCTTAACAATTATTTAACCTATGTCAGCAATATATATAAGTGGCAGCATATGTTAGATTTCAAGGAATATATACGACCTGTTTGTTTGTTGTCTAGGGATGCAATATTTCTATTCCATGTTACTTGATTTGTCTCTAAAATAATATAGATCCGACTTTGACTGATTATGAGAAATATATTTTTCCTTAATCATGCAAGACATGACAAGAAAACACCATTACGTGCAAGAAACCTTCAATCACGGTGTTTTAAATATGACATGATGATCAGAATTAGGCTTTAGATACACACAAATGAGACAAATATTGAGTATTTTTTTGGATTTAATGGATCGTATTTTATCATTATTCTTTAGCCGCAGAGTGAAATAAATTTGGTGACAGTTACCGATATACTGTAATCCATAAGTTGAGGTTGTACTTATCGTATTAGCTTTGAAGAGCAAGTCAACAAAGATGACGGAATCAAATGAAAATGAGAAATCATTAATTAAATGGACCAGACCACGCTAAGCTGTCTCTTCGAGGCCTTATTTTTTCAAATATCTTTTGGAGATTAGAATAAACAAAATTTGATGGATACACTGTCGTCGTAACAACGTTTGTTTGATGACATAGAAGTATAACTATAATTATCGAGTGTAAATGTTAATCGCTGGTAAATGCCAATAGAACCTATTGATTTCGATCATTAAAAAATTTACCAATGTTAGCTGCTTATTGTCAAACAGGCATTATGTACATTATGTACACAGCGTTAATAGTTTCAGAAGACTCTTTAAACACTTGTTGCCTAACACACTCATCTATATATATGGTAACTATAATTCAATCAAGGATAAGGATAATGTTATAGTGATTGTACACTTTAATTAAAATAAATTAAATATTTTGTAATAGTGACAATGTACAATCACTACATGCATAACATTACCTCTCGTGTTCAAATTATCCTTGAATCAAACACTAACAACGATGAATAAGAGTGTTTGTATAAGTGAAAGCTCATGAACCCAACAAAGCCTAACACACTCATTCGCTTGAGCTTAGGAAGTTCATAACCTCAAGTGAAAAAACTTCTCATACTTTCAGTGAAAGCTCATGAACCCAACAAAGCTTAAACGTAACTAGTCATGTCGATTTCAACAAGACAGACTAATCTGATAAACAAACATAAATTAAAACGATCCATAGCTTCATACATCTAATCTACAACCACTCATCTGGTAATTGTCGTCAATGTTCTCTGAGCACCTCAAAAAACACTTAGCTAAACTAACATGTCAAATGATCTGTCTGACACCAATATATGAATTTGACCTATTCGCATTGTGTGTCCCAAAACTAGTTATAATAGTGCTCAGCATGAGCAACTTTATTTGAAAATTTCAATAATTTATAACTAATATTCTAATAAGACTGATTGGAATATGCAATACATCACCAAATAAATGGACCAAAAATAATACAGTATACTAAAGGAGTGGATGGCCCAGTCATACGTGCTCTAGAAAGTGATGGATGAGTATGTTAAAGGAATTACATAAAACACTCATGGTAGCCCAAACATAGGTTTTTAAGTTGGATAAACACTGCCCAAAAGGGTAAAAATAGTAAAGACGATGACACGCATCAAACATACAAGCCAATTTTATGTGAAAAGCTAATCATCATCGTCGAGCACACTTCGACGCCTTTGTATCTGCAAGAAAAGCAAAAATACATAAAGTCAACAAATCAGTCGATATTTGGCAGATAATTTACAAATAGATTGATATATGAACTTTCTTCATTGTGAGTACCACCTAATACATAACCATTTTAACGCAAACCTGAAAGCGACTACTAATTGTCAACTGTCATGCATATTACTACCCAAATATATCACTTGGGACTTTGCATGGTATGATGCTGATTGCACATAAGAGATCTAGCTTATTAGCAGCCAGCAAGTGGGTAGAGTTGGAAAAATCGCTCAAAGAAAATTGGGTCAAAAGTCAACCTACAAACACTTTTTTGCTTTTTATTTTTTGAATTTTACAGACAACTAATTTCTTAAAAATATTTCAAAAATTATATGAATAAAAATTTGTAGTGGTAATTTTGAAATATAATAATTTAGGAGGTATTAGGCATTTTAAATACATTTCGGGTAACTGTCGTCCCATTCTCCTGTTTCCCTACTGTCCTAGTTTTTCACATTTGACCCGCTAGGCAGAATAAAACACAAAATCGATCTGTTTAATCATAAATGGGTCGAAGTTTGCTGTTCTAAATGCGGCAAACTTGAATATGCCACGGTTTGTTTTCACGTCGTCTACTTGCTGACTAAATGTTTTTGAAGACTTTTCACCTAAGACCACAAACCAAGAAATAAAAAGAAAAACATAAAAAGAAGAAAGGTACAATAAGTGATAAAAAAGAGGATACTATATGCTTTTTAACCATTTTACAAGTGCGACGTGGTTCAGTTTTCTATATACTTGCACCAATATTAATCAAACAGCTAGGTTTTTCCTTGGCCCAAACTAATTCATTAGAACAAAACTGGATTGCAAGATTTACAGGTCATTATAGCATGATAAGTTCTAGATGCGACAATTCAACCTTTGTAAAATAAAGAGAGACAGACCCTTTTAGCTCAAGTATAGAATAAAAATTGTTACCTGAAACTAGAGGTGAGTCAGGTGACGAAAAGAAAACATAACAAAGGTCGGTTATTTTCCGAGAGGCAACTATCTTCCCCAATTAACCTTACTTTCGAGAGGTCACCCGAGTTTCTATGATGCTCAACGAATAAGTAATAACCTAATTCTCCGATCTATCAAACTTACCAATCTCTTCAACCCTAATCCTAACCTATAGTTACTGACAATATTATAATCACTGATATAGCATCATTACCTAACGAACCTACAATCATTGCTTCAATTATGGCCTACCAGTCATTCGTTTTTTTCATAATGAAGAGACATGATCTTAAATTATTGGGATACAAATTAAAATTCATGCTTATTTGATTATCTTTAGGTTGAGCTTCTATCCTAAAAATTCTAACACAACGCCAGCTCCCCTTAACTAACATAATGAAAGTTATATACAACGTAAAAAGCATCCAAAAGCGAAGCAAGAGAATATTATCAGTTGCATTCTTAATGCAATAACCAAATCTCAGTCAAGCATAAACACAAACAAATAAGACTAGAGAACTGTAACATGGCAACCAAATAGAAATTCAAACTTACAGTAACTTTGGTCTGCTTGGTTGTTTGGGTATTGATTTGTTCCAATAAAGATATGAGTCTCTCTTCCGAAACCTGCATTTAGTTGCGTTACTTATATGTGAGAAAAGTTAATACATAAACTCGATATTTCAATACATAAGGTAGCTTACTGCTAAAGGTGGAAATTTTGAGCTATTTACTTATAAATGAATGGGTTAATTTCTGGTAGTGTTTTATCTTTATTGGGTCAAACGCGTAAAATCAGAAAAAGCTAGCTACAGGCAAAATAAGTCAAATGTCGCCTAATGTGCATGCATCAAACCCCTAAATCTTTCTATTGAAACTTTAAATTACTGGTATTGGAATAATCTGATTGTCATAATCATATTTGACATACTAGCTGAACTTTTTGACAAAAAGGTTTAGGATAAACCCAACTTGACTCATTTTGACCTGCTATGCAACGCGCAAATTTTTCCACCTCTACTCAGTACTCACCATGAATAACTCATGCATCAAGGAAAACATCAATGATGAAAATAGCATGTATCTAGATAAGATAATCACCTTCTCAGCAATCTGACCCATCTGGGCAGCCCTTAGTATGACATCTTCCACACCTCGGGCCTTCTCAGGTTTCACTAACGCTATCCGTGCAACTGTATATACACAGATAATACATTCAGCTTAATGATAAGGCTTTTGTGAGTTCAGCACCATATACCATATTTTTATATCAATAACAATGTGTTGGTCATTAACATAGAAAAACAAGCATACTTGATTAAAAGCAAACGAATCCTCTGTAAAAGATATGTGCATTTCCATATTACGAAATCTCTTACCATCAACCAAAGTTTTTCGAATCATGCAACACGGCCACATAAAATGTGTCTGGTGATGTGCAACTATGATATAAGTTGAAGATCTAAGGACACGTGTTGCACGATTCGACAACTTTATAATATAAAGATCTGAGGACACATATATAAAACTCGCAACTGAATCTATGTCATAAACATGGAAATGCAAAAAATGTGCCATTTTTAGTTCTTCCCCAGCTAGTACATAGATAAACGTGGTGTGTGCATTAGTCAGAGAGTAAAATGCAATTAGTAGGAGGCTCTTGGGTCTTATTTGCATTCCTTTATCTCAAAAAAGTTCACATTAGAATCATAGTCACATGGAACGGGGATCGCTCCGGTACGGGATCGCGGATCGGGATCGTGGTTCGTTAGGCACCTAAAATTCGGTTCGATGGGGAGTAGGTTCATTTGCGATCGCTTCGGTACGATGTACCAAGTAATGTGGTACGATGTACTGATGTAGCATCATCAGTCTTTGTTTTACCAAACACTATTTCAGGGAGTGGATTTTTTATGCAGAGAGAATGATATGAAGTATGAACTATAAAGTTACTTATGCATATATAATCTTCAAAATAACTATAAATCTTCAAAGTATACAGTCTATAATACCTATAAATATATATGCACTCTATAAATGGTAGTAAATATTTGAAATCTTGACAAATCATAAGGAAATCAAAATTGATGTCACTGAATCGTGAATCGGTTTTAATTGGAACGCGAATCGGAAATAACTAGAACGTGAATTGCTCTCTCCAGATTCAGATTTTAATTAAATTCTGGAATGCTATTTTTACTGATCCAGGTCGCGATCCCGACCGATCCGGATCGATTTCGTACCCTGTTTTGGATCGAACGAACTGGATCGCAATTCGTGGCTACTGTAGCGAATTATGTGACTATGATTAGAATATGAAATGTTAAACGCACTTGTTCAAGGCCTTCAAATTAATATACTTTTCTTAAATATAATACAACAAAGCTATAAAAATACTACTGTAATATAATTAAAAAAAGGAGGTATTAAGAAAACACAAAGTATTCATATCAATCTTGATTTGGGAAAAACTAGGTGAGTGTGTCTATTTTTCAAAATCATGTGAGCAATCAATTTTGAAACTACATGAATCTACAGCTCTGTTATTTTGTATGGTAAGAGAACTACAGATGTCTTGATTTTAGTTATATAGTGAGTTTGGTACATATCCATCTAAAGGTCATAGTGTCATAATATACTCCTATATGATAACTAGCCTAATTTCAAGAGTAGTTGCCTATCAAGTATGCGCTCGATAGACAAGTCTCTATGTGTAGCTAAAAGCTCACATTCAGAAGTATGGTTATATGCTCTGAAGCACGGAAACGCCTGTTGGGCTGCCGATCCCGTTTGGAAACGCCGTGGGTACGGATACGCCCCCGAAACGTTTCCCTAATATTGGAAACGTTTCCTATGCCGTTTCCTAGACGTTTCTTATCCGTTTCTGGAATTCCAAGAGTTTCCAAACCGTTTCTTAGGGTTTTAATGGGCTTTTTTATTCAAGGCTGGAACCCAACCGATTTTAGTAGGGCTATACATTATATATACAGTAGAATCGTATATATACATATACGATTATACATATACGATTCCCACATAGTCTGATATACATATAATATATACATATACGATTATAATATACATAGTCTGCCACTCTGCCATCATCACTATCGCAAATCTATTATGGCTTCTCAAGAAACACAAGATCAACCTCCATTGTGGGAATATGTGACTAAACTCGAAAAGCAAGGTGCAGCAGGAGGAGTGTGGAAATTTCAGTGCAACCTTTGCAGTGAAACTAGACAAGGATCGTATTCAAGGGTTAGAGCACATTTGCTTGGTATAAAAGGTAATCTTTGTAGTGTTTTATGTGTTGATCTTATATTGTAGTGTTTTTGTGATGTATATCATATATCATTGATATATCATTATGGTTTATTGTATAGATGTGGTTAGTCATATTGTATATTTGTATAGATGGATGATCCAGAACAGAAGTACATCATTGATATATTGTATATCATATATCATTATATTGTAAGTTTGTAACAGAAGTACATAACTCATCATATTGAATTGAATGGCTTATAAACTTGTAGAATTGATATATCATTATATTGTAAGTTTGTAACAGAAATTTTTCATTATATTGTAAGTTAGTTGTTTAATACTTGTAGAATTGAATGGCTTATAAACTACACTTATTTATATAGGTAGTGGGATTGCTATTTGCAAGTCCCCAACAGCGGGTGACAGACAAAAGATGAAACAGTTAGAAGAAGCGTATGAAGAGAAGAAAGCCGAGTCAAACGCGAAAGAAGTCGCGTTGCCATGTGAAGCTGGTGTTGGATTTAAGAAAAGAAAAGGTAGTTCAACACCTATTGAAAGAGCTTTTGGTGTTGAAATTAGGGACCAACTAGATCAAGAAATAGCAAGGATGTTTTATACCGGAGGTTTACCTTTTAATCTTGCAAGAAATCCACACTATCTTAGGGCTTTTCAGTTTGCTGCTGCCAACAAAATAGATGGTTATGTACCTCCTGGTTATAATAAGCTCAGAACAACCTTACTACAAAAAGAAAAGGATAATGTCCACAGGCAATTGGAACCCCTTAGGTCTACATGGAAAGAAAAAGGTGTGACTATTGTGAGTGATGGTTGGAGTGATCCTACAAGAAAGCCTCTAATCAATTTCATGGCTACCTCAGGTAATGGTCCATTGTTTCTAAAGGCAGTGAATTGTTTTGGGGAAGTAAAAGATAGATTTTTTATTGCTGATTTGATGAAAGAAGTCATCAATGAATCTGGGCATCAAAATGTTGTGCAAATCTTTAATATATTTTTAATTTTTTTATATTTTTTTCTTGCCGTTTCTATGCCGTTTCCGTATCGAGAATTTTTTATTTTTGCCGTTTCCATACGCTTAATCTTGCTGTGAAGAACATTTGTTCACCAAATAATGTGGAAACAAATGCACTAGCATATGAACAGTGGCAGATGGTAAAGATGTTCATCGGGGGATGCACTTGCAATAAAAAATTTCATCATGAACCATAACATGAGACTCTCGATTTTCTCCAAGTTTACTCCTCTTATACTGCTTTCGGTTGCCGGTACTCGCTTTGCCTCCATCACTGTGATGCTTAAGAGATTGAAACTTATCAAAACGGGTCTTCAAGCTATGGTCATAAGCGAAGAATGGTCTTCTTATAGAGATGATGACACTGTGAAAGCAAACTTTGTTAAAGAAAAGATTGTGAATGATGACATGGGTAGGGATAAAGTATCATATATTCTTAGTTTCACTGGACCTATATATGAGATGATTAGAGCTTGTGACACCGACAAACCATGTTTGCACTTGGTGTATGAGATGTGGGATTCGATGATTGAGAAAGTGAAGATTGAGATCTACAAGAAAGAAAAACGTTCGATATCTCAAAAAAGTCTCTTTTATGATGTTGTGCATGGTATTTTAGTGGCTCGATGGGCGAAGAATAACACTCCCCTACATTGTTTAGCTCACTCTTTAAATCCAAGGTATATGATTTTAAACTATATGCTTGATTACTATTATATACTTATGTTTTGACTTTTAAATGTTGTAGATATTATAGTGATGCATGGTTACTCGAGGATTCTACAAGAAGTGCTCCACATAGGGATGCAGAAATTTCACAAGAAAGGATAAATTGTTTTCGAAGGTTGTTTCCTAATGATGATGAGCATAGCAAAGTCCTTGATGAGTATGCAATGTTTTCCTATGATGAAGAGTGGATTTTTTTCTGATTTAACAAGCATTTCAATGATGTATGGAACCCAAGAGTTGGTGGGTTAACTTTGGTGCTCAACCTCCTTTTCTCCAGACTTTGGCTTTTAGATTACTTGGACAACCTAGTTCGTCTTCTTGTGCTGAGCGTAATTGGAGTACTTATGCATTTATTCACTCGCTTAGGAGGAACAAGTTGACTACAAGCCGTGCTCAAGACTTGGTTTACATCCATAATAATCTCCGACTTTTGTCAAGGAATCCGAATGATGATGTAAAGATGTGGGATGTGGGTGGAGATGCTTTTGATTCAATGGAAGATGTAGGCTTGTAGGAGTTTGGCCGATCTTTCTCACTAGATGAACCGGAATTTGAAAATGATTTGATTATTAATAATTAATTACCTTTGGAAGATGTAGTATTTTTGGAGTTTACATTTACATCAATATATATCTATTTTGGATTTTCTTTAATATATTTTTAATTTTTATAGATTTTTATTGCCGTATCTATGCCGTTCCCGTATCTTGAATTTTTGATTTTTGCCGTTTCCCGTTCCCGTATCGTCCCCGTATCCCTTTGCCGTTCCCGTTTCGGTGCTACATAGGTTATATGTTAACCTTGTCAATACAATATACTTTTTTTTCTGTTGTGACACCTATAATATTCTTCAAAGGCAGCTTTACATTCACTATTGTATTGGTGACCTTTGGTTTTCTTAGGCACTTCTAACTCAACTTTACAAAATCATCATCAACGACATCTATACTTAATGCAATCTTAACTACTCATTAGCAGATACAGTCATCCTCCAGAAGATAGATAACCATATTTAACTAGCTAAAACTCAGCTGAATCTCTCGTGCTTGTGTGTATTTAATGTCTTTGAATTTTCATGTATAATAATTATTTTAGAAAAAGCTGTGAAACAGTTACAGAAAAGGCCTCATCACCAATATCAGCTCCATTTGTAAAAACACATACACTTAGATTTTTTGTAGGGGTGTGCACGGTTCGGTTTGGGTCGGTTTTTGGCTAAAACCGAAACCGAACCGAAATATTCGGTTTTTATAAAACCAAAAACCGAAACCGCTTGGTTTTTGGCGGTTCGGTTTTTTCGGTTTCTCGGTTTTTGCGGTTCGGTTTTTCGGTTTTTTTGGTTTCAAACCGTTTAAATTTGGTTTTTGCTAATTTATATTAATAAACTTGTTTTACGTAGAAAAATGATAATTTTTTTTGTCAATATGAGCCTAATAATGTTTACATAAATTTTTACAATTATACACATATAAATGTGAGACACACGGATGCATGTGAAAATACACATAGTATGATCATTGTCATTGTAACGATATATTGTCAAGTAAACACACGTACACGACAAACATATATATAAACATTAAGATAATATATATTATAATAATTTCATCCATAAAATAAATATAAATTTAAAAATTTTAGTTATCATTTATTTATTTATATTATATTAATTATATATTATTATAAAACTGGTTTGGTTCGGTTCGGTTTTTACGGTTTGGTTTTTGAACAAAAACCGAAACCGAACCGAAATTTTTCGGTTTTTGAAAAATTAAAAACCGAACCATCGGTTTCTAGTTTCGGTCGGTTTTTTCGGTTCGGTTTTTTTGGTTTTCGGTTTTTTCGGTTTCTTCTGCTCACCCCTAATTTTTTGTGCATCCAAAATAATTCGGCAACTACCAATACCATAACACAGATTAGAAAAAGAAAACCTGAAACTCGAATGCTAGAGCGTAGATAATAAAGAAAAAACATGTTCTACGTTGATAGCAAAAGACCTCTCAAATCAAAAGAGAACACATATTATCCTGGAAAAATATTATAAAAAGTTATGCAAGACTACTTACGCCTTTCACGTGCTTGAGATGACAATATCTGACTAAGCATCATCTGCCTTCGTTCATCAGCCTCACTGCATGAGTTGTTTATGAAAGTTGGATCAGTAAAAACGTATTTAACAAACCGCTACTTTTAACAAAACTAATATGCAACTATCCAATTTAATTGTTAAGTCATTCTTAACTAAACTTTGAATAATACAAATCAAATGAGCATTCTCTAACAACACATCAATTGCAAAATTTCAGTTGCAAAACCATCGCTCATTTTACTTTAATAGCAACTATGATACCGACTTAATAAAAAAAATTCAGAAAATTGATAAAAAAATATAGGGGAAATCCTAAATAGTTTAGTTGAATAATTGCATAAACCATGAAAGAGTACAAGTGGCGCAAGAATATGATGCAATCGGTGTTGCTGATAGTTCAAGAAGGAAAACAACCTTTTAGCTTCTTCCTGGGCTTTCTGCTGTTCAGGGTTTTGCTGACTTCCCCCCTGTTTATAAACAAGTTTCGTAGTTGAATATTAGATACGAAATACCACCGTAACAAACTTTGAAACTATATGAAACAATTAACCATAGTAGACTCACCCCGCCATGTTGAGCCATCATCTCCTGCATTCGTCTTTGCCTGATGGCTTCCAGTTCTGGGTCAGCCTGTTATACAACAAAGCATTGTTATCTAAAGCAATTATATCTAGCACAACACAAAGATGACCGAATTTCATAATCCTAATCTTCTATGCTTCATAATCACTTCACGTTATTCACCCAATACTAAATAGCCACTGTCTTCACCTTAAATAATCACTACTTCATTCATTAAAACACCATTCCTTAGGGAGTGTTTAGTTTAGCTTATTTCCCCTGCTTATGGACAAATTTAAATTTCGAAAAGCTCATAAGCTCCAAGTTGATAAGCTTGTAAGCTAAGCTGAAAAAGGTGAACTTGTCGTCTTTTCAAAATTCAAACTAGTTGGCAAAACTATCATCCATTTCAGTTTATAATCTTTCGCTTATCAATGGACACAAATCCTGATCTACTGATCTTGTACATATATGTTTTTCCTAACCCTAAGAATTATATATAGAAAAAAAAAATAGATAAAACTAAAACACTAATTAATAACCCTTTAAGAGTGTATCAAGAATAGCAGAATTCAAATCAGTAAGCATAGTAACAAAAACGGAGTTGGCTCATATATAATTCGAGCAAATAGATCCTAAATCTTAACAAATGAATATATATATATATGATTAGTACAGAAATTATACCATTGGTTAAGGCTTGTTGTTTTAAATCTTAGAAAAACAAACAGTCGCGAAGAAGAAGATGTTCGAGGTGGGTTTGGTTTGGTTGCGTTTATTCGACGCTTTTGGTTTCAAACCTTTTTTATGTTCTATATATACCGCAACATCATTTTACTTAATTTTGGAAATGTAGCAAACTTTTTTATCTTTTTGTAATTGTGTGTAGTTAATTTTTTTTTTCCATTAAGTTATCAAATTTTTGAATTCGGTCTATTTCGTGTAGAGGATGATCATTTTACCCTTATGTTTTTTAACCAACTTGTTAACCGTGAAGGGTAAATTGGTCATTACATGTGAACAAAATACATACAATAGACGAAATTCAAAAGTTAAGTAACTTAATAGCAAAAAAAAAGACACACAATTACAAAAAGATGAAAGTTTGTTACATTTCCAAGTAATTTGCCCTAAGAATTAAAGAGGTGTTCGGTGCCCGCGCATTGCGACAGGTTTTCTTTTTTACTTGATTTTGTGTTCGGCGGTTACTGCAAGTGTGTTTAGTTGTGTTTTAAGCGTGTGGTTGAGTTATAACATACATTTTGTCGTTTGGGTTTTTTTACCTTGTTTTGTATATATGTGAATTGTGCATTCAGATATGACAGTGGCGATGAAAGTGATAAATGTATTTCGGTTTTGATAAAAAGTATCGGTAAAGCTATTTTCGGTTAGCCGTGAATGTTCAATAAGACTAGAAAAGTCCATATTAGTGGTAAAACGAGCATACGTAAAGGATGATGGGAAATAAAAGGAAAAGATGGTGATGAGTAATTTGCACCAAATTTAGCCTCACGGCCTTTTCTTTCGTTTCCCTATCTTGTTAAGCAGGTGTGTTTAGTCAGTAACGTTGGTTTCCTATCAGTCGGAACAGTGATTACTAAAGAAGAATGTGCATAGGATTACACCTTATCAAAATCAAAATACATTTATCGCTTTCAATTTCACTATCATGTCTTTTAATACTTTAACATATGGTGCTAACTTCCTGTACCTGGTTCCCGACGGACAAGTTGTTCTTATTAACTAAGAGCATTAAATGGGGTCCTCGTCGAATGTTGTGACTTGTGAGTTAACAGGAACAACTGACCTGACAGAAAGCTCAAACGGGAAATGAAGCAAGTATGGTTCTAGTGCGCAATATATTAAAAAGGTGATTCCTCATCTCGTGTGCATCAATTTCCAATTGAAGGTTCATGTGAGACCAGGTGTCCCCATTGAGTAATAACGTCAGACGGGGAACTCGAATGAGGTTATCACTTAATAGGGACAGCGGATCCGACATGAAGTTTGGACCAAAGTTTGTGCGCAGTAACGTCGACGGAGTTACTGTTTACAAATACAAAAAAGTCGCGTAATGTTTGACGTCTTACATCTAGTGTGTTAACACCGTCTCGATGTAACGTGCTACAACATGTACCCGACTTCCGTAGGACCAGCTGCTCCTGTTAACTAAGAGCGTTGAACGGGGTTCTCGTCGAACATTGTGAGTTAATAGTAACAATTGATCCTACAACAAACGTATTCCGAAAGTCGCATGAAATATGTTCTTTGTATGCATCATATTAAAAAATAGACAACTATGTGATTCTGAATCAACCCTCGTTCAAAGGTTACCCGAAAACCTGCACCGAATGTCGTGCAAACTCATGAGGCTCGGATTAAGGTCTGCAAATACAGATAGATATATATAGTACCCCGGTCCCATCTAGCATAGCCGCTAGACAACGTCTGTTCCAGTGGATTCCAAAGAAGCAACCTGCGAAATCGTATGTATAAGCATTTAGGATTAAACACTACTGAAGGCATTGTCGTCATTGTCAAAATATGTGCAATTCCTTTTATTGCTAAGCACAAACTCTGAACAATTCATAAATATTATTAAATATAGAAATGGTAATCTTTGCGAACTAATTGCGTACCTAAAAAAAATTGTCGCCTGGTTCCAAAGCACATTCTGTAGCTATAACCACTTATGAAGTTTGCTTCAATGTGATCCAAATGTACACATTACCGGGAACAGGTCATGCAGCAAAATACCTTATATTTATGAATATCCCATTTGGGCGGCCAAAAGAGTATTCGTATAGCAATAAGGAATAAGGCTCAGATTAAGACGTACGACAATATACTCATGCAACTGAGACGTTGCAGCTACATATATATTGTAGCTGCCTCGCCGTTGTAGGTACACCATGAACCAATGCGTCATTAATAAGAGATATCACCATCGCCTAAAACACTATACTACATACACACGTACCCTCAAACCACCCGAAATACATGTTAAAGGTATTTCAAACAAGCCATAATTTCTTAAATACCCGACAATACTGCATCTAGCTAATACAATCACAAAGCAACCAACAAAACCTCTAAAATATAAATAACATATCACATGTGTCGGCTTAGATTAAGACGTACAACTACGTGGCTGCCTCGTCGTTGTAGGTACACCATGAAACAACACGTCATGAATAAGAGATATCATCATCGCCTGAAACATACACGCATACCCTTAAACCACTCGAAATACAGATGAAAGGTATTTTAGACAATCCATAACTTATTAAGTACACAGTAATACCACAGCTAATGCAACACAAAGCAACTGATAAAACCTCTCAAACGCGAATAACATGTCACGCATGCCGAGAGACAACCGACAAGAAACATATGAAATAGTAGATGATACAATAAATTTAGTCCCAAATCCTAACCCTAGGGGGGTGTCACACCCTGCCTGAAGCGAAAACACGAGGCATGACGGAGAGGAACCGTCATAACACATTGATATAATAAATAGATACATCACTAAATGAACATTCAACATAAAGAGTCATATTGACATCAGACACAAGCGAAGACTTGCATCATGAAGTCAACACTACAACAACATAGTCTTAATAGTCATAAAATTCCATAGTCTAGGATAAGCATTCAACATACAACAATTCAATGAAATCCATAAAATGAGGTTTTAATGCAAGTTTTTCAATGACAATGACCCAATATGGTTTCATCTTATGTCTCACTAGGCAAGTAAAAGCTTTAACTTCTTAAGCTTCAATTCATTATTGACATCACCTGAAAATGAATACTCGAAAACGTCAACATAATGTTGGTGAGCTCGTAGGTTTAAGTAGTAAACTAATTTGCTGTGCATAATAATTATTATAGGATAATAGTGAGTAAGATATACACATGCGAGCACTTAATTGAAATCACACAAGCGCGACACCTGAACCTTGCAAACACACATAACTTGACCGGATTATATTCACCCTTGGTCAATAAGCACACAAATACACAAGGGAAGGGGTGTCAACCCGAATATTACTATCAATATATCTTTCGGCTCCAACCCAGAGATAAACAGTTGTGCATAATTGAATAACATATGTTGCATCCACATTGTAAAGCAAATATTGCAATCAAAACGCACATCTTGTCCAGATATATGAAAACATTGTATCACAACATAAAAGCATTCAAAACATTATTTGAGTATCATTTTCCCTCGAGGAAAAACATAAGTAAAAAATGGGCTACGAAACTCACCTTAACGGGTAAAAGAGTGAGTACAAACACGACTTAACGAATAACAACTAGGAGACCCCTCGAACGTGTAACTTCTAGCTACGACCTAAGACAAGAAAGTAGTACTAATTAGACTCTAAACAATATGCTCAGACACAACGGGAGTTTACTAGTTAAGTCATTTATCATGTCTCTTTACAAAGTGTTACTTTTACTAGAATACATAAAATCATGAAATCTATCCTGAAAATAGGTTCAATTCGAATGATCGTTTTACTAAGTTTAATAAAAATACTGGCCCAACCTCTCATATATGTCAAAATATAGTGTCTTAGGTATATCCTTGAATTTTTTAGATTTTATTAAACGTTTTATCATACTCAAATAACCACGACAAATGACGAACTCAGTTCTGGACATGTTTACATGTTTTAGTGATCAGGGTTCTAGGTTTTATGTGACATCAAGTTAACATGTTAAACTAGTTCCACAACTATTTTTAAGACTTTTTATGCATGCATGTGTGATATATACACAAAACAAGTCACTTTATCAAATTCAGAACAGTTGTGATCTTCCATTTTAAAATAACTAGTTAGTGATCTAAAAGTGTTTTTTCCCAATAAAAACAACATGGCTGTAAAGACAAAACTAAAAGCTAACTTTGAGAGGTGGAACCAAACAAAAACAATCAAATATGACTCACTTATGAATTTTTAAAGATGGTATAATAAATCTGCTAAAAAAAAGTTTTACACACATGTTTTACAAACGTATTTTGACTGACCAAAACTAATTCTAATAATATGAGGCCAGTGAGGTTTGAAATCTAACTTAAAGGGCTTCACGTAGTTAGAAAGATCCAACCATGAGGACCATTTTTGAGTGAGTTACACCTGTTTTAAGTCGACACAAATTTGTCATCAGCCAATAGTCCCTATTTTACCTATCACTCCCATGCAATAACTTTTCATCAAACTTAAAAAACGGCCAAACCAAGCTTATTAGTCATTCCTACTACTTTTTTGAGTCTTTTTATAGCATAACATCGGTTTGTCCTTTTAGTCAAAAGTATATAAAATATAGCAAAGAAGGTGTAATAAAAATCATGTTTGTGAGCCTATTGGGTGCAAGATAGACACAAGTCGTCTTGCACCCGTGTTTTACGTTAGAAATCTTTAAGAAATGGTGGTATTGACTTAGGGGCTGAGGTATTTGAAGTTCTTGATATGGTTCTTTGATGGATTTTTGAGGGTATATGGTGGTGTGGATGATCAAGAGGGTCACAAATATGGTGTTTTCTTGTTCGTAATCAAAGTTTTCTATGGTAGTGGTGTTGGTGTAGTGGTTGTCGGCGTCTAAGAGGAAGAAAGGGGAAGGAAAACCCTAGTTTAAGAGATTGTGTGTGTGTGTATGTGAGAAATGATGGTTAAGTGTTTGAATGTGTATAGAAAAGAGAAAATGTGTAAATATGAAAAGAGAACCAAGGGTGGTGATTGGTGGAGGGGAGAGGAGGAGTATGATTGTGTTTTGAAAAAAAAAAGTAATTGGTGGGTGTATGAGGTGGGGAAGGCTGGTTTTTATGGGTTAAAAGGAGGATTTTAATTTTTTTGTTAAAAATGTTGTGTATTTGTATAAAATGTGTACACAAAAGTCTAGGTCTAAAACCGTGAAGCCTAGACACGAAAATGCATTGCTGGATGAATGTAAAAGACGTGAAATATAAAATGAATTAAGTTTTCATGTGTGAGTGATACTGTCAACTTAAAATGACTTGAGCATATCGTTGATCGTTAAAGACGTTTAACTAGAATCGTAGGTCGAAGACACGTTCATAACACGAGGGTGTCTAAGGATGCATTTATTGGATTAATTCAACGTTGTAAGAAAAACGTAAATACATAAAATTTCATCACGACTAACATAATTAAGGGGAATTTAAATGGCTAAACCACTTAACTCCTAGAATTTCTTGTTTTCTATGTTCTCGGAATCACATATGCATTAATTAGACGACGAACGTTGGGTTCATGGTCAAAGTTGACCAACCCTATTTGGAAATGGATGTCATAGGGGCGTCTGGTTCACAAATTTGAAATACACAAATTTAAAAATTTAAAGCATTTTAAATTATGAAGTGTTTTAAATGCTGAAATTTAGAACTCCAAATCACGTTTGGGTGATATAGATGATTTCAAGCAAAATGTCAGGGTTCTAAAAGGCACATCATGGCGCCGCTAGGTCCGCAAAGGCGCGAGGCGTGACCTCCACGCTATGCAATAGACCAAGGTGTAGGCTTAAGGCATGGCGTGAGATAAGGAGTGAAAAAACATGATAAGACGCGATAAGGCGTGATGCGTGGAGGCCTTTTTGAATTCAATTTCGATAAAAATCATTTTTTATAGAAATAAAAAAGATTACATGCAAAGATAGTTTTTTGACTTTATTTCTTATGTATAACACTTTTTGTAAACTCAATATATTTAAAATATGATATAAATATATAAATTTATAAATATTTTCATATTTTTTGCTGCTTTAAATCACACCTTAAAAAATGTCATGACTCGCCATGGCTCCTAAGGCATGAGGCTTGGCCATGCCGCCACGCCTCACGCTATTTACAACCTTGCAAAATACTGATAAATGAATAAAATGTCCTTTTGGGTTATCTTATTTGCTTTAAATCAAGTCTCTTTTTCAATGGTGCATATTAATTCTATCATGACTTATTAAAGACACACAATCAACAAATAAAAAATAAAGTAACCAACAAAAAATTGCTTTGAACTATATTTATAAATAGAATTGTATCAAATACACAAATTCTTAATAATAGGTAATGGCTTACATAAACAAGTAACTAACCTTTGTTTAGATTTCTTGATAATTGAACCAAATCAAAGTAGTAAAAAGCGTCATCAATAACCACACGAATAACAAAGATTGTCGTCGAATTGGTTTTAACTTCTTGAAATCTACCAAAACCCTAAAAACTAAACTGAAACAATAAATATGGTATCAAAAGAATTGAACCAATAAAACACAAAATCAAACAATTAGAGTTGATTACATTTGAGATATCTTTCTATGTAAGCAAATGATTGTACATGTATGACATGATTGGGGATGAGTCATACATAGCAAAGAAGAGATAGTCCAATGGGTGAAAAACAAAACGAGATGTTATCTTTATGTAAGGAGTATTATTGTATACTTTTTAGTAGTATGGCTCCGTGTTTGAAAACCTCTCTCATAGTCTGATGAATTTAAAAAAAGCCACTTGTAGTATTATAACGAGTGCGCATATGACATGCGCATTACGGCGGGGGTTAATTTATGATCCAAAAGAATTTCGTACATATTAAATAGGCACGCCGCAAGTTGTAAATAAAATTAAATATAGATGAGACTATTAGAACTAATCTGGAAAATAAGAAACAAACAATAATAAATTAAATACATCCATATATTTGTAAGATAAAAGATCCGGTGGTCGTTCTTTTTCTTCGAGTTCACATTACTTGCGCAGATTCGTTTGTCGCGGCCGAGTTCCATCATGGTAGCATCATCCAGTCATGAGCAGCCCGTACCTTCCATTTTATTTACTATTTTGTTAACGAATATAAATGAGGAAAGTGAAGATCATACTATGTAAAAAGAATAGGAGAGCGATTTACCATGGTGTCTCTGGCACGTTGTCAAATGGTTTAGGATGACGTGATATTCGAATATACGCTAATGATTTTTTAAAAGTCACGTATGCAGAAATATAGATTATTTTCTACATATCGAGCACGCGTGAAAGTAACAAAACCCCTAACACACTCTTAAAAACATCCCTAGCTCCCAGTCAGATGCCAACAGCCAAACGGATGTAATTTCACTTACCAAACGGATGTTGTTGACTTCTAACATGGACGCTAGGGATGTTCAGTAGAATTGAATATTTCGAAGAAAAATTGTTGCTGGGATATGCCATTTCACAAAAGTAACCTCAACGTGTTAATGTAGCACTGTTCATCAAGAACTAGGGATGAACGCGGTGCCATTTTGGTACCGTACCAGCACCGTTTTCGGGGTACCGTATTTTTCCCGATCAAAATATAAGGTCCCGGTCCCGGAACAGAAGGATATACCGGTACCGATACCGGGTCCAAGGAATTCGATACTAATCGGGACAAGTACCGTTTAGCGTAACTGTGAAAGCTTTAGTTTTAAATTTTTTTTACTAATAACTGCATACAATGACATATGAATATATCATTAACATAATCCATCTCTTGTCAGCTATTTAGCCCATGTAATATGAAGAGCTAATGCTATATGCTGGGTTGTTGTAAAGTCTTATGTTTATGTATTGATTCAAGTGTAATTGGTATTTCATGCATTTGGATTGTTATTTATCGGAGAGAGGCTGAGTTTGTCCCATTGTCCGTCAACATTTTGCATGTTTTGAAATTTATAAGTACATATAATCTGAAAAACTAGATTATTATACTTTTGTAATTGAAACAGCTCAAAGAGGTTATAAATATTCGAAAACGACCTGCAACTGGAAATGTAATTATTGAAATAGAACTTAAACGGACCAGATCTCAAACTGGAATCAGTACAATTTTCGCCACAACTTTGGTGAAACAACCATCATGTTTTTTTAGATTTAATTAGCATGGAATCTAATATCATGTTAACTAAATATAATATATCTGGAATGTAATGAACCACGACAACAGTAAGCAAAACTAGTATGCATGAGCCAACCTTTGTATTCCGGGACCGAATTCGGGAATTCCCGTTATAATCCCGCACCAATTTCAGTAGTACCATTTTTTCCCTTCATTTTGTGGTACCGGTACCTTACCGAGTATAAGAAATCGGTACCGGTACGGGTCGGTAGTGGTATGGTTCCGGTACCGTACCGTTTTTTGGGTGCCGATGCCCATCCCTATCAAGAACGACATTCACAATATGTTATGTAATAATTGATTCAAGGCAACGTCATCTCTAAATGTACGCTAAGGATATTGCGACTGTCACGTCTGCCAAAATATAGAACATTTTCTACATTTGTGCACGCGTCAAAGTACCGAAAACCCAAGCACACTCTCGAAATCATTCCTAGCGCCGAGGAAGAAGCCGACAACGAAATGAATGTCATTTCGCTTGCCAAACGGATGTTGTTGGCTTTTGACACGGACGCTAGGAATGCTCGATAGAGTTGAGTATTTACGCCTAGTAACCTGGATCTGCAAGTAATCAGGCTGTGAAACTGTTTGGCTCAGGTAAGAGCTTCAGGTGTAGGTCTATTACGGCTGCATACCAAACAGGTAGCCTAGCCAAGTAATAGACCGCTCATATTCATCATCGCCGTCTAATAATAGCATGTATTTAGTATTAGACATCACCGACGACCATTCCTACATTTATGTAGGCAGATATGTTACCTTGGTAGCCCATATACGTAGCCAACGAAGAAACGAAACAACTTTAGGGAAAAAAGAGAAAAAGAAAAACCCAATAGGCCTACTCCAAACGACCCAAGTAAGCAGCTCAACATAAAGGTGGACCATCCTACCCTATTTTGTTGTTTTCCGTTTCTATCTTGGTTCCATCAGGCTACGAAACCATTTGGCTCATATAGGAGCTTTACAGGTCTATCAAGGTTGCATACCAAACAGGCAGCCTAGCCAATTAATAAACCACTCATAATCATCATCACCCTTTGAAAGTAATAGTGGACCTTTTGTTTTTTTACTTTCTTTCTTCAAGTCATTTTGTTTTTTCTTTTATACACCGATGATTTTAGGCCTGCTGAGTTACTGTCCCATATTATCCACTTGAACAACAACAGAAACGGTTACAATACCAGAAGTAGAAATGCTACATGCAAAATATCCATAAGCATATGAAATAGATAATATAAAAAACATTAAAAGGAAGCTAACAATAAAAGCAACTGACATGTGTTGTCAACAGATGATATACAACATGTAAAGGCTCAGACGGATTATAAATAGAAAAAGCGGATGCATCCGCCATGACTGCAAACCTAAGAGTTTACCCCGTCAAGATACGGACGATTACAACCCTAACTGAACTTGTTAAATTCATCATCGCCGTTTAAAATTAATATCGCCAATATTTATACATACACTCGTCCAACAGCTGAATTGACATTCCACTGCCCCAATATTACCAATACTTATACATAAACTCATTCAGCGTCTAAACTGAAATTCCACTGCCTGTTTCACTTACCAATATACTAAAGATGAAAACGAAAAGCGGCAAAATAAGTTACGAAGTGCCACCTTTATAAGTTCCACATGAGGTATTCAAAAATAAAAGCAATCGAACAAAATGGAATGAAACAACGCCATGGTTGCAAACACCATTTGCATTCGTTTAAATACCATTCGGGTTGCCAAGCCAAGATACGGGTAAAATACATCTCAACAAGATTGATGTCACACTCTCAACTAACTATAAATACTCTAGGCAATTGTTTGAGAACATCAAAAACAACAAAATCTGCTATTTTCCACAATCTCGACCAACTTCCTAGAGTATTTCTTGATGTTCATGTTACCCCATAAGATTCTAGCCTAAAACACATGATCCGGAGGTCGGGGAGGATAAAAGAAATAAGTGGACATATTATTAAAAGAAAAAAGTAGAGAGGGAAAGATGTGTGCGTTTTCTAGAGAGAGAAACACACACACTTTATGAAATACAAATGGTTATCCTCAACCCTCCATGGAAGTATGGAGGGGGTATTTATAGTCCAAGCACAACTAAACTATACACCAGACGTACTAGCACCAAAGTTCTTCTTGCAGTCCCGCTGAAGATGACCAGCCTGGCCACATTTGAAGCAAGTACCAGCAGCACGACGACACTCTCCTGGGTGTCTACGTCCACATGTGTTGCAAACAGGGTGAGTATAACCCTCAGAGGGTACCCTGGACTGCTGGGAACCTGATTCAATGATAGATCGTGAGACATGAACTTTGAGACATATAGAGAATAAACTTGTTATTTCAAATGATTTACCCGAGTTGGTAGATCGGTGGGATTGCTGGCCTCTGTTCCTTTGGTCGCGTCCAGCACCAGAATTCCTGTTACCATGACGTGATGTTAGATTCATATCCTATAACAGCTAAAGACGATAACGATTAAGATTTGACCTGTTGTTGTCACGAGAGTAGTTGTTGTTATTGTTGTTACGGTAGTTACCACCACCGCCCTGCCTGTCAGACCCTTGACGGTCATTTTTCTGTCGGTCATCACTCTGACCGTGACTCCTGTGACTACCCTGCTGACTGTAAGGGTGATAACGGTCTCCACTCTTGTGCCTGAAAGAATAATTGGGTGGCACATGATATAAGGATAAGGATGATAAAACATGGAATAAGGTCTCAAAGATTCGATTACTGAAAGTTTACCTCTTGTCTGAACGTTCGGACCTATCATAGTCATCCCTGTCACGAAGGATTTCCAAGTTGCGTGCAGCATCCGCAACCTGAGCAACATCCGTAAACTGTATACACATGACATGGTCAAGGATTGACTTATGAAGACCCCAACGAAAATTCTTTGCCTGCTCTTCTGCAGTGCCAGCAGCCTGTCCAAGAAATCCAGCTAGGAGGAGGAAACGCTGCATGTACTCAGTACTATTTTCACTCGTCCTTTGGCGGATGGAATGGTACTCCCTCTTCAAGCGCTCTTACTCGGCTCGAGGGAAAAACTGAAGAAAGAACAGCTCTTTGAAAGCTGCCCAAGTCAAAGTAAGGACCCACGCATCTCCTCCTTTGGCCTGCTTATAGGCCTTCCACCAAGCTAACGCGTCACCCTCAAATTTATACACAGCCAATCTGGTCTTAAAAGCATCATTACAATCCATCACGTCGAAGATCTTCTCCATATGGGAGATCAAATTCTCAGCATCAACAGGGGCTACTGCCTTCTCGAACGAATGAAGTTTCTGCTTATTGAAGCGCTCAAGCCAAGTATGAATAGTGGCTGGTGGAGGATTACCACCCGAAGCACCAGCGCGGTATTCTTCGCGAACCTGCTCGCGAATATGTGGGAGCATGGCATCCACGGCTGCCTGAATGGCCGCAGCGAGTTCAGCATCGGTACGAGTGTTCACCATCTGATCATACCTTGTACAAGGTATGATCAGTAATTAAAGTATTTTCATACTTAATACTTTAATTACTGATCATACCTTATACTTTTCATAATTTACACTTTTAGTCCCTCAGTTTTAAATACAATTCGAATTATATATATATTATATATAATTAATCTATATATATATATATATATATATATATATATATATATATATATATATA
>BQNB010071625.1:0-26021 GCA_026074375.1 Tanacetum coccineum
TGCTTTGGTAATCTAAGGACTTTGATTATGCATGAGTCCCACAAGTCAAAATATTCTGTTCATCCGAGTTCTGACAAGATGTACCAAGACATGAAGAAATTATACTGGTGGCCTAACATGAAAGCCGATATCGCCACTTATGTTAGCAAGTGTTTAACATGCCTAAAGGTCAAAGCTAAACACCAAAAACCATCTGGTTTGTTGGTGCAACCCGAGATACCTCAGTGAAAGTGGGATAATATCACCATGGATTTTATCACTAAACTCCCAAGGATGTCAAGTGGTTATGACACCACTTGGGTAATTGTAGATCGTCTTACTAAGTCTGCACACTTTTTACCGATGAGGGAAAATGACTCTATGGAGAAATTAACAAGACTGTACATGAAAGGAGTAGCCACAAGACATGGAATACCGGTCTCAATCATTTGTGACCGTGACTGTATATTTACATTAAATTTCTAGAAGTCGTTTTAGAAGGCTTTGGGTACTCGTTTGGATATAAGTACTACTTACCATCCACAGACTGATGGAAAAATCAAAAGAACCATTCAGACACTAGAAGATATGTTACGCGCTTGCGTGATAGACTTTGGAAATGGTTGGGATAGACACTTACCGCTAAATGAGTTCTCATACAACAATAATTATCATACTAGCATTAAAGCTGCACCATTTGAGGCGCTTAATGGTCGTAAGTATCGTTCACCTGTTTGCTGGGTCGAGGTCGGAGATACTCAACTTACCGGTCTAGAAATCATTCATGAGACCATCGAGAAAATCATTCAGATAAAAAGCAGAATTGAAGCTGCTCGTGATCGACAAAAGAGTTATGCTAATGTGAGGCATAAGCCTTAAGAATTTCAAGAAGGCGACAAAGTCATGTTGAAGGTATCACCTTGGAAAGGGGTTATCTGTTTTAGCAAACAGGGGAAGTTAAACCTAAGGTATATTGGCCCATTCAAGGTGTTGGAAAAAGTGGGAACCGTTGCTTACAAATTAGAACTTCCTCAACAACTAAGTAGGGTTCATAGCACGTTTCATGTATCCAATTTGAAGAAATGCTTATCCTACGAGCCATTGGAAATTCCGTTGGATGAAATACATATTGATGATAAGCTATACTTTGTTAAAGAACCAGTAGAGATTATGGATCGTGAAGTCAAGCGGTTGAAGCAAAGCCACATCCCCATTATCAAAGTTCGATGGAACTCTAGGAGAGGTCCTGAGTTTACATGGGAACGTGAAGATCAATTCCGAAAGAAGTATCCGCGTCTTTTCACAAAAACCGCACCCTCGACAAGTGCCGCATCTTAAGCCTTGCAGACAAGTCTCCTTTAACAAGGAAGACTATAATAATCCGTTATTTTAGGTCATTTTACGACTCAATACTTTCCATTATTTATTTTTAGGGTTTTACACGTTTGCTTTTAATTCTTATTGTTTAGTTAAATCGTGTAAACTAAAAAACATCATTCAACGTAAACGGACATCAAACAAATAAAAGTTTACGTCAAGCAAGTGTTATATAATTATTAAGAGTATAATTTATAACTTTTAATATTTTATTTTTATCGGTTACATAAAATGTTTACGTTTCGCAATAAAATACATTTAAGCATACACGGAAGCACCAATACCCATCTATACTCAAACAAATACCCAATATTATACCTAATACCCAAAAATTAAATCATTTTACACTTCTATAAGCCTTGTGGCCAGATATACAAGTATAACACATAAATAAAACCTTAATGTTTCACTAAAGTCTCATCATGCTGGTTGTGTAACCCACCAAGTACACCTTAAACTCCAACTTTCCATAAATTGTCTAGTCTTGTATACCCTCCCCCATTTAAACCATTCCCTCCTCTTAGGGAGGAGGAGAACACCTTACAACATGTACTAATACCACTCCTAAGTCCATGGTTTGGTTAAGGTTGTTTGCATAATACTTGTGACTATAAAGAAAAAGTCCTAGGCAAGTAATACCACACACATTTCCATTTGCATGTAAACTCTTTCAGTTTTCTCTCTTGTTCCTTTTTTACAACCTACGACTCAAAAAGAAATTCTAAGGTTTTCATAGTTTTGATTTTTCTAAGATTACAAGTATACAAGGGTTATTAGTAGTGATATATAAGGTGTAGCAAGATGAATTGGAAGCTTGGGTATTGATTTTAGCAAGGGTTTATTCAAGAAGAAACTAGGGTTTTCTTAATTAGGGTTTTGAATTAGAGTTACATTTTGGTGTTTGATTGTGTGTTCATCGTCTCCATACACTCTCCTAAGGTCAAACATAAACCCTAATCTCTTCAAATTATTTATTTTCATATTTCATATAATTGTTATATTGTTATAACCATATAGGGTTTATTTTATGAGTTTATAAAATAAATGAGCATGAACATGAATTCGAATTTATGTATTAACATGATGAAATGATGTTAAAAATATGATAGAACACAAAAAATATATAAGTGTTGGTTAATTTATAAATTTACTTTATAAATTAATTGTTGAAAGTTTAATTATAAAGTTTATACACAGACAATTATGAGGACATTGCATTTGGAAAAGAATGATGGACATAAACTTGAGAACCCAAAATATGTAAGACATGTGGTATTAATTAATTTAGAGGACTTGTACAAATTTAATCAAGTAATAATTTATAAAACTAGTTTATAAACTATATATATATACATACGAACTGTTTTATACATTCTGAGTAGATTTGATTTTTATAAAATATAAACCCTACTGATTTAGATAGTACATTTCATGAGGATTCCAAGCATATAAGGAACTCGAAAAATGAAGCTATAACGAAGGAGTTATGAATTTTACGAGATTGCGATAATTAAATATATAAAAGTGTTTTTATAATTTTTTTTTATAAAAACTGTTACTATTCGAATCTGATAAAAATATATAAATATTTTATGATGATAGATCATCTCAATAGAAAACCGTGCATATAAAGAACTTGAAAAACGGAGTTATAATTAAGGAGATACGATTTCCGTAAAATTAAATGTATAAAAATAGTTTTATAGAAAAAATTTGAGTTTACTATTTCGACACGGATTTTTATAAAATCTGTGAGTATTTTATTCGAATAGTTTATATCGTCACGATTTCATACATATAAAGAACAAGCGAAACAGAGTTAAAATGAGTAAGTTATGAGTTTTTAAAGATTTTGGATAAATATAAATTACAAAAACTAATTAATTTTTATAAACAATTTTCTGCATTTTTATAAAAACACAATAAAGTTGTTAACATTATAAAATATGGTTTACGAGCGTTTTCGGGTCCGTTCGGGCTATAAAAACGTTAAGAAATATTGTAGTATCATTTATGATGTATATATATATATATATATATATATATATATATATATATATGTATATATATATATATGTATGTACGTACGTATGTATGTATGTATGTATGTATGTATGTATGTGTGTGTGTTTATCTTTATAAATGTTATTTTATAAAATAATTAAACTATTTATATAATATCATTATATAAACAATAAAAATATTAAATCAAGTATTATTAACAAATAATCAATTGTTGGACAAAAATAATATTTTTTTTACGGATACGAATACTTAAACTTTTATTTAACAAGTACAATTTATAAAAAAAAAAACAATCAACAACCCTCCCCCACAAAAAACAAAAAAAAAAAAAAAAAAAAAAAAACATATTGTTTTGGAATTCTTATCAAATTCAACAAAAAACTATTAGGTGTTGATGTAACTCTATAATTTATATTGTGGTATTTATATTAAATACATTATACTCATACGGCCTATAAATAATTAGGTTGCATTCAGATTTTGCGAGATGTTTCACTTAATTGATTTATAACCAAGTCATTTCACTAGACGTGAGTTCATAGCCTTGTTTTTATACAGTTACAATGATTTACATCTTTGGGGTGAGAAACATGCATTGTTTTACATTTGGACGCAAGTACACTTTAAACAAATTACGAGTTTGCCTAAGTAGCTATAACCCACAATGCCCTTGAATCATGAACTGTTAATTACTGCTTGTAAGCGTGAATGTTATGAATAGATCTATTTGGGATTGACATCCTCGTTCGGGTGAATAACGCTCACTAATTTCGGTGGTACCGAACTAACGGACGTATACCATGTCGGATTTGGATGTTGCGGGTTGAAGATCTACATGGGCACATTATGGGCATTAATTTGCATATACACTCATGTTGTAGATTCAGTGTCATGAGCTTAGCGCAGGCGTAATTACTTTCGAGATATTGTATGTGTTACATGTCTTACATTTGAAATCTTGTGGTCCTACTTTATACATTACTTAAACATGTAAATTCACCAACTTTATGTTGACGTTTTAAAGCATGTTTTTCTCAAGTCAATAAGGTACAAGGACAAAGATACATTGGGTATCGTCATTTTGGGAGTCATATTGCATAAAGATTTGTGTCTATTACATTTGGGATATATTTGTTATGTATTAAAATCTTTACATTTTCATGGATGAACAAGTTAAGCTTTGAGCTTTTGTAACAAACAATTTCATTTAATCCAATGTATCATTTTCAAACGGCTCATTAGAGGTCGTTCTCTCATATCTTGTGCTATTGATCTATGAAGTAACACTCTCAGACCCTTATTCCGCTGCGACCCAATTTGAGGGTGTTACAGATTGGTATCTAGAGATATTTTATCGGAGGTCTACTTTTATCTCCCGTCTCCGCAAGTGTTTGTTGATTTGCTATCGACATATTTTACCTATTCAATGAATAAAATGAAAACTTGGATCGTTTTGGAGATAAAGACTTGCTATCGTGAAATCAAAAAGTAACAACAACTACACTTTGTATTACACACTGTTACGAAACCTTAACTAGATATGAAACCTTGAAGTTATGAAATCTTGACTTGATATGAAAGTCCAATATCCGAAACCTTAACCACTAGATTACGAAACCTCTGGATACGAAAGCTTCTGGATACGAAACATGTAATACGAAACCTCTGGATATGAAACTTGGAATATAAAACCTCAAGTATCAATCATGTTTTACGAAACTTGAAGTACGAAACTAGAAATACGAAACTTGGAATACGAAACCTCTGAATATAAAATTATGATACGAAACCGTCAATATGAAACCTGTAGTATGAAACTTCGAAGTACGAAACCGAAACTAGAAATATGAAACCTTGAATACGAAACCGAAACCTCAATCCTTATCTCTGAATTACGAAACCATAAATACGAAAGCTCCACAGTTATATGAAACAGAACGGTTACCGAAAGCTCATAAATACCAAACCTTAACTTTTGTATTTCCCAATTTCCACAACTTTTGTAGATTCTTAAAACCACAACTTTTGTAAAATTAAACTCTACAACTTTTGAAAAACTCTCAATTAAACACAATAGATTTCATAGTATTGATTTTTATGGTTAAAAGTGGTAAAATCTAAAGTTATCATTTCAAAAACAACAAGTTCTATAGTATGAAACCTGTAACTGTGTTACGAAATTGCAATTACTAAATGAAAAACGGTTTTCGAAAGTCTTCTTCTTCAATATGAAACCTCTAAAAATAGTTTCTGAAAGTGATTTCTACAATACGAAAGCTATCAAACTTTATATTTTTCGATCAAATTTGAAATCTAAACGTATCACTTTCTTATTTAAGCAATTAAATATACTATTTGACGTATACGAAAGTAGTTTGAATGCATTTTAAGATCAAAAACACGTCGAATAGTAAATCTAACACCTAATGAATACGAAACTTACACATTTCATCATTACGAAAGCTTGTTTGATCGAATTTAACACAATTAACGCACGTTTGATTCATGAAAACATAATCTAGATCTTTTCCGGCGATAGATACCACTTGTTATACATCATGGTTGTATAAGTATGATTAAGAAAGATTAAGAGTAAGAGAAAGAGGAGGATGGAGTGTTTACTTTTTACATATTTTCAATTTTCAATAGAAGAGAGAAAAAGAGGGAAGGGAGGAGGATACAATGACTAAAAGCTTCTAATCCTAATGACTAGATAAGTATTTATACTAAACTTTCCAACTTTCCTACTTTGACTATTTAGTCAATATTTACTTATGTTTGACCAAATAAGACTTATTACATAATAAATAAAACTAAAAATACTATTTATTAAGGAATAATAAACACTTTTTCATAAATACTCCCCCTACACTTGTGCATTCTAATTGAAATTGTTTTGCACACGGAGGAAAATAGTTCTTAAGTGAGAACTTTTGATTCTAAGACTAACACATTTTAATCTAATTTTCTCCCCTTCAAAAATAGCATACCAATTGATATTTTTTGATTATAAATGGATTGAAAAACATGGGAGAAAATTGTTATTAGCATGATTATTATTATTATAACACTTGAAAAATTTATATACTCCCTAGTTGGAAAAATGAATTGTTGTCAAAGTGATTCATTATCAAGAACAAATGCATTCTAAGCCACTAACAACGCTTTTCGAATACTCTAAAACGGATGTATTTAAAGATGCTAGCTACACTCTTCGAGTACCCTAGAATGGATGAAACCTAAAATGCTATCAACATTTGTCGATAATTTCACAATTGACACAAAAAATGAGTGAAAAACATGGAGAGAGAGTTGATCGAATAATTTTTTGAAATTATGAAAATCATTTTGAAATTACGTTCTTAATCTAATTTTTGATATATATATTAACACGGGGATCGTTTTTTTTACTCCACCCCCCCCCCCTTAAAAAGATGTTATTAAACCAAAAAAACATAGTAGGAGGTGGTTTGGGGTAAAAAATTTGAACCAACTTTTTTAAAGATATTAAAAATTTTGTTTTCCTATAAATTTCTTGAAAACGTGTGCTTATGGTTTACTCTTTGATGGATATTCGTGAGAGAATCAATAAACCAATTGAGATTGTCTCAAGTCTGAAAATTTGTGATGATACTTTTTCAAGAGTTATGAAGTGATGACTTGAGTTTTGAAGAAAAGATATCAAGTATCACATTACATACTCTTATTTTTTTATCTTTTCTTATTAATTTAAAAAAAAAAAAAAAAAAAAAAAAAAAAAAAAAAAAAAAAAAAAAATAAAAAAAAAATTAAAATAAAAAAAAAACACAAAAAACCACAAAAAAACAACAAAAAAAAAAAAATACAAAAAATAAAAAAAAAAAAAAATCAAAAAAAAACACAAAAATAAAAAAAAAAAAAAAAAAAAAAAAAAAAAAAAAAAAAAAAAAAAAAAAAAAAAAAAAAAAAAAAAACAATAAAAAAAAATAAAAAAATCAAAAAAAAAAAAAAAAAAAAAAAAAAAAAAAAAATAAAAAATAACAACAAAAAAAAAAAAAAAAAAAAAAAAAAAAAAAAAAAAAAAAAAAAAAAAAAAAAAAAAAAAAAAAAAACAAAAAAACACAAAAAAAAAAATTAAAACACAAAAAAAAAAAAAAAAAAAAAAAAAAAAAAAAAAAAAAAAAAAAAAAAAAAAAAAAAAAAAAAAAAAATTAAAAAAAAAAAAAAAAAAAAAAAAAAAAAAAAAAAAAAAAAAAAAAAAAAAAAAAAAAAAAAAAAAAAAAAAAAAATTAACACAAAAAAAAAAAAAAAAAAAAAAAAAAAAAAAAAAAAAAAAAGAAGAAAAAAAAAAATAAATAAAACAAAAAAAAAAAAAAAAAAAAAAAATTACTCTTTGATGGATATTCGTGAGAGAATCAATAAACCAATTGAGATTGTCTCAAGTCTGAAAATTTGTGATGATACTTTTTCAAGAGTTATGAAGTGATGACTTGAGTTTTGAAGAAAAGATATCAAGTATCACATTACATACTCTTAAAGCATTTTTTTGGAAAAGTAACACTTTTTACACAAATGAGTTTTCATGACCTTTTGAGAGACAGTTCACGTCTACAAACTATGAGAAGTTTCTTAGGAGAAACCAGAAAAGGCTGTATAGACAAAGTCTTTCTGTCTTTCTGATTCACTTTCGAGAGATCACATAGTAGAGGAAATGAACAATCTTAGAGGAATATATATGCTGGATTAGAGTTATGAAAAGTATTTTTCAACCAAGTTATGAAAAATGAGATGATTTCTCATCTTTTGAAGGTAAAGCCACTAAAGCGTACACTTTCCTTTTCTTTTAAAGAATGGGTTGTAATATGAAATAATTACAAGCCAATAACTTGGCACGAATCTATCCGACCAATTTCCATAACTTAGACAACTCCATCTACAAGTACACCATTTCATACTTAAATAACAAGTAAATAATCATCGTACAAACACCCCATAGTTATTGAATACCATAATATCACCACAAATAATTAAAAAGCTAGCTAAGATTACCATCCAAAATCTCGCTCAATGAGCTTACAAAATCTTACCATATTCGATATGATTATCTCGCCGTTTTGAGATCAAAATCTTGTCGCCAAGGAAGCCACGAACACCCATTTTACAAGTAGTTTTTTGAAATATTTGAACAAAAAGACTTAAAAATACACTTGTATACCATGTACCTAGACAAGTTTTCATCACATAAACACAAAAAGAAAGATTCAAAAGCTTCTAAAATCCTTAAAACCCTAAAACCATGCATTAAACCTTTTTAGCTTAAGAATTTAATCAAACACGCTTCAAAACCTTTTGTTACTCATGAAATACAAGATAACAAGTTAGAAAAAGAAGAAAGTTTGAAGCTTTATTGTTAGAAACATATAAAAACTGTAAAAAGTTATCTCGTCATTTAAGAACACATGTGTTTCAACACATAAACTAGTTTTTGATCGAATCTAACCAACAAGCATAACATGAATCACCCCCTGAGGAGTTTTGATACCATTAGTAGAGTATTAGAGATCACTTTCAGAAGGCCAGGGAAGATCAAAGTACACTAGATACATGTTATTTCTAGTGAGAGAAAGTAGAATGATGGTAGATAGAAAGATAACCTTATTCAAGAGAGAAGAAAGAATAAGAATAATGTTACAAACTTCCACACCCTTCATGAAGGGTCATGACGGATATTTATAGCCTAAACATGACCTAACTATCCCAAGTACACATTGTTAGTCCCTGCGTTGTACGCATTGTCTATAGCTAGTCCAATTCATGTGTTAGGTGCCATCTTTATTTAGAAGTGTTTCCAACAGATTGACCCAACCTACAAGAATTCACCGCATAGATTGTTGCATTAGGTGAAACTTATAATTGGTTTAGTTAATTGTTTCCTTAGACTTAAGACACTCGTACGTTGTGCGTGTGTGGAAAATTGTTTGCAGATGTATCAAATCATTTAACAACTAATCAAGAAAGAAAGTTTAGAGAGAGAAAGGAGGGTTGTATCACTTAGAGAGATAAAGGAAAGAAAATGTATTAAGATGAATAACCAAATGAACAACCAACCCTCTCTAAGGCATAAAGAGAGGTATATATACCTCACTATGGCCGATCAATATAGGGACGACTTATGTTGACCCGGTTAGCTTGGTAAGTTTCCAAATATTACGCTACGAGCTATACTATTACACTTTTAGAAGTGACCAAGTCTTTTCTCGATTCCTAACAATCTCCCCCTAAGGGAGGTCACTCCAATTTACAAAAACTTAAGCTCTACATTCTATGAATGTCTTCAATCTTTAGCTCGTAGTCTTGTTATCGTGATCTTTATCTTGTGAATCTTGATGTAGTAAACTTTAGACTTTTAGGCTTTAGCTTGTATCTTTATCTTGACTTATATGTGATCTTTGAGCTTCTTGAGATCATCAACCAAGCATAATCTCTTTTCGCCATCTTGTAATCTTTGTCATCTTGTAATCTTGTGACTTCTGGAACGACATGCTCATACTGTTCTTGATGTTGAAAGTGAGTGTAACCATCTTTCTTGATATTCTTTAACTTTAACACTTTGTCACTTTATGGAGGACATGCGGTATCAACTTAATACTTTGTTACTTCAAGAAAGACGTAGGGTATCAGAGTAGCAAAAGTCTGGAAACATGTACTTGAGCTTTCATGATGTTATTACTTATGTCGAGTACGAGCATGTGGTATTGACTTCGACTTGTCATTGGGTAAATGCTACCACCGTCAGGAAATTTGCATGAATGGGTTCGTGATAAACAACATATATGGATGAAAGTGGCTTTGTCACTTTGTCTAATGCGGTTGTAACAACCATGGTTCCCCGTTAATCAGTATAAATACTGTCTGTGATCAAGTAGAATTCCAAAGAATCTCCTTGACAGGGTTTCGCAGCTGCACTAGCCGTTCTCATTACCGTAGTGTCTTAAAGCAGACAACACGGTAAGAGTGAACTGGTAAGTTACTATATTCCCGATTAAGCCGTCAATTCTTGTTCAGCTTTCCTATGTCCAGATACCCTTGTGAGGCTTCCCATGGACATAAGATTGAAAATTGATTTAGAAAATCAGTCGGTGTGTTAAGATGCAAACGGTTTTTATAACACACCAACAGTTTTAACTTTTTCAAAATTCATCCGTCAATTCATAAGCTGGACCGAATCGATATCCAGTATCACAAGTCCGATTCGTATAGGATCTCACAAGTCACCTACCGCAGAGCTTGTTTAATGTTGGCTCTGGAAGGATTTCCATCGTCATTGTGAATACCTTTTAGGTATCACTCTGATGTTCTGGCAAAATCACCAGGATAATGCGTAGGACTCTTGATATATTTCTTGTTTTCACATTGTGTGAATTAGCAAGCATATTTTGAATAAGTGTACTAATGAGATTTATGGATGATCTCTTTTATGGCTCTAGACTCGATAGTGCACTTTGGTTTCTAGTAATCAAAGGCTGGAGCAGACTGCCACCTTTTCAATACCAACTAACTCGGAGTGAGAAAGTCGATAGAAATGTGTTTAATCTCCATGAGAAATGAAACAAGAGTTTTTTGAGAGACCTTGAGTGGCTGGGAAGGGCTGTGCATTGTGTCACTAGGTACATGCCGACTGTCTTCAATACCAGACATCAGCTTAGTGTTTCTAACAGTTTATGTATTGACCCGGATTCTGCCCAAGTATAAGGAGGGCTTCTTTCTTTTCACCCTTTATCTTAACTTTTCTTTTTAATTCTTCAACCCCTTCAGTGCTTACCGAGACTTCATGACTAGTACCTTGTTAGGTTTGTTCTAGTACTAGCTCCATTTCAGTCGGCACTATTCCCTTATTCTCACTTTTACTCCTTTTTTATATCATACTTATGGGCTTCTACACTAACTATTGGAATGTCTCTAGGTAGATCCCTTCGGTTTTGGCTGGATCGTAGGAATGAATACCTAATCCTAACCACCTTATAACTCCAAGTAGTTACAAACATGGTTAGTCTTTTGGTATTATTCTCAGCCTTAAACCATTTGAAATGTCTCCCCCTCAACATGTGCATCGATATTCGAAAATGTTTAGCACATGAAGGGTGAAACTTGCACTTGAGTCCTTAAAATCACATCTTTAGCCATAATTTTAATCACATTTTCTCCCCTTATCAAAAATGTCAAATCTCTTGATATTTTGGATATCAATTGATTCAAATATTTATGGTTTCAGGGAAAAAAATGTCTAATTATTAACAAGCCGTATTAGAAACATATTAAATGCTCCCCCTCAATTTATGAGGGTATTCTATATATAGTGTTGAGAACGTTAATTTGAATTTTTTTGAATTTATTGAAAAATTCTAGAAAATTCATACTCAAACACTATTTATATTGCCTACTATTATAAGTCTATACTACATATTCACAATATTCACAAGATAAGATTTTGAGATTGGACCTAACAATTAAACGGTACGCGTCATAAGTTTGTATTCCATATCGAGTTTCCTTGCACCAACCAATCGCTCCTGATTTCTGATGATTTCCCTTTCTTGCATCTGCTTATCGATCAACTTAAACATAAGACCTGATCTCTTTCGGTCAACAGCTGTCCACTTTCTCGTTGGCATCTTTGTGTTGTAATCCAGACAAAAGTCGAGTACTCTGTGATGAATCTCATCGTGAATAGACTTGAGTGTGCCATCCGAGAACCTGTGTAGCTCATCAGCTCGCAAAACTCTTTTTTGTTTGTCCAGGTCTTCATAGACAATTCCTGGTGGATTGTATGAAATTCAATCTCTGGAAAGATCTTCTAAGGTTTGGTGATGTTAAGTTTCTTTTGGTAACTCTCTACACCAAGCTGTAAGTCTTCTACACGTCTCTTGAGGATTAGGCTTCTTGTGAACATACGAAGAGCCACAATAAAGTCAACAAAAACACTCCCGTCGAGGTGGAATAGCTTATGTTGAACAACAAGAAGAAGCATATCTTCAATGTCGTTTAGGTGTAGATCAACGAAATCACCTTCTTTAAACTTATAAAGCTGTTGATCAGATCTTTTCACCATAATCTCTTCTAAGTGACCATATCCGTGCAATTTCTTAACACTAACACTCTTCACACCAAGAATCTCCTTAGTAGAGTAAACGTTTTGCTTAGAAAATTTGCTTACCTGAGATCGGTACCACAGTTTGCGTCTTTCACCTTAGTGCTTGATTCCCTTTTTAGCATCTTTGTCATACGCATGTTTGATGGTACTCCAAAGTGTAGGGACCATGTCTTTAATTCCTTTGATCTCATACCGAGCTGCCTTTGTCTTTGTAATAGATGTGGTATATGTTACCTCTGGATCAGAAGTCTTCAAATACTCTAGATCATTGTTAAAAAAGTAATCAACAGCAACGGTTCGATGACATGGGGGACCTTCTAAAGGAAGAGGATTGGATAGATCAAACGGGTTGAAGCACTCTTAGAAGTTGTACTCAAGCTTGATACTGCTAGAGCAAGTGCCTTTTAACAGATTGAAGGCAGGTCCTAACAAGATATCTTGAGTGAGATTTTCAATTTTAAGTCCATTCAACACGTACTAGGAGAAGTCAATAGGAGTGGCCATAAGATCCTTTATGGCAGAGACCATTTGATTAAACCAAGGTTGTGCGGGTTGATCAAGTACAACCTGACACTTGTTCCATTCAGGATCAGGAGTAGGAGGCCTTGGAGGTTGCTTGAACCAATCTGGATTCAGAATCTTAGTAGTCTTGGGTTTAGAAGCATGTTCCGGTTGATTATCATTCTAGATTCAGAATCTTAGTAGTCTTGGGTTTAGAAGCATGTTCCGATTGATTATCCTTATGAGCTACATCATCATCCGCATCCTCCATAATCACCTCAGTAATAGTTCTTCAACTGGTTCCTTTTCCGGAGTAGACTTACCAGTTTTGGAGCCTTTAGATGGAGCTTTACCTTTTGGGATTTCCTTGGTGGAGGATGGCTTCTTAGAAGAATCAGACTTTTTAGTTCTTCTCCTCTTGGTCTTCTTACCCTGGTTTAGTCCAGCTAGAGGGTCTTCATCATCATCGTCTTCATCATCATCATGCTTTCTCTTATGATCTTTAACTGTGTCAGTGACTCCCTTATCCATAGTGTTTTCATCTTTAATCAATGCTTCCATGAGTGCATGGTACAATTGATGATTGGTAGGATTTCTGTTAAAAGACTTGTTTGCATGTACGGATTGGTAGAGAGCACTTTTTAGGTCATACTCTTCGAGAGCTGCCTTGTTAGTAGACTTGATAGTAAACTTTGGCTTATGTTGCTTCTCAGCTTGTTCCCTCTTGATTTGTAGAATCTCTAAAGCACTCTTCTCAGATCCTTGTTCTAGATTAACTGTTGGTGCCTATTTCTTTAATGATTCAGAAAACTACTGCAGAGAATATTTCTAAATAAGATCTACTGTGTGTTTCTTTAGTTCTTTTTGAAAGACATTCCCAACTTTAGATGCAAGATAATTATCAACAACAGATGGAACTTGAGACTTGAGAACAACAAGAGCTTCTAAATAGTGATCAATAGTTTTCAGCTCAGACACATCTTTTTCCAATTTTGCAACTCTTAATTCAACAGCAATAAGTGCATAGGATTCAGGAACAACAGTGGTGACGGTTGGAGCATCAGTTGCGATGGGTTATGTGGGAATTGGTGTAGGTGTTTGTTGTATGGATGAGATGATAGGTGTCACTTGAGGTGAGGAGATAGCAGTTGAAACTGGAGTTTCAGTGACAATTTCTGGTATAGGTGGAAGATTGGTTATCTTTGGAATCACTGATACAGGAACCTTTTGTAAAAATGGAGACTAGAACTGGGGAGTATCTTGTTGGATGGGAATATCTAGCAAAGAACTAACATCTGTATCTGCAGAATCCTTAACAATACTAAATAATGAAGAATCAAAAGAAAGTTTAAGGAATTGATCACCAAAACCTGAAGATACAGATAAGCTTGAGCTTGAAGGAGCGAGTTCAGTTTTCTTGGTATCATTCTTTGCTTCTGAAGTCTTTTCAGTTTCTTCCTTTGCTGCATCAGTAACCTTTTCTTCACCTTTACTAGACTCTTCAACTTTAGCATCTTTCATTTCTTCATCCTCATCCTTGTGCACACGAATCTTGTACTTATAGATATCATCTTCATCGGATTCAGTTTTGACATCTTCATCATTAGCATCTTGTGTATCACTGATATGATCATCGCCTTCATCATCAACATTACCATCTTTATCATCCTTCTCAACATCATCATTATTATCATTAGAATGTTCACTGTCTTGTTCATCTCCCTATTCTAGAATAACCATCTCTTCCTTGATGTCCTTTTCCTCATCGGGAACCCCTAGTTTAATATCAGTTCCTTCACTTGAGGTAGCATAGACGACTATGAACTCATCGAGAACCCCTGGTTTACTACCAGTTCCTTCATTTGAGCCTCCAGTACCTGGTTTTCTTCTGCTTGTCTTTTGACTTTCTTTAAGAGATTGCATAATGTTTGCAGCCTCTTGTTCAGTAGGAGTATTGTTGCGGTTGTCGTAAGGGACTTCTACAAGAAGTTTTACAACTCCCTAGGCAGTGTACCTAATCGTTGTAGTGTAGTATAGGCAAGACTCGGGGGTTGTTATCGTTCTCTAGGGGAATAGGTTAGAAAGGCTTGATCACGGTTTAATAGAATTCTAGGGGTTGAGAGAAGATTATTTTTGTGTTTTTATATTTTATGAAAGCAATAAATCATATGTTTGAGAGGATGGTTTGGTTTTAGCTATTAAACTAAATATAAACTAAACTACTGGTGATAAAAATATAATAAAAGATTGTGTTTATTTAATCATGTATTACTCCCTAGATTGCTTCTCCTAATGTTGTTGCTTTGTCACACTTGTGATGATCTATGTAATTTTTTCCTAAGTCATGAATGAATTACACAAACCCGCCGTCTATTTAATACTCTGTTAAGGCAACGCACAAGTAAGGTAGTATGAAGACTATTACAAGGCCCCTAAGAGTATATTAAATGCATTTGAAATATATTAAGAGTGGATCAACCATATAAGGGGCAAGGTAGTATGAAGACTGTTACCCGATGGTATCCTTTCTACACAATCATGTTTTCCTTGACATATCAATAGCGATATAGACAAAAGCTGGGTTTCTAAGACCTAACATGCATATTCAACACAAGAAGCAACATCACTAAGATCTACATCCTAGGTTTCATACAATCATAAATAAACACAATAGAAGGTTTAGACAAACATGTTAAAGATAAAGCAAGAACAGATAAGAGTCACACAACAAGACATATTGAATGATTAAGATAGTCTTACTTGATTAAAACATGAATTGAAGGAAGTACAATAGGGTTTTGAGGCCCTAAAATCGTCCCTAACAGCTGCTAAACGAACTAGGGTTCGTCCCTTTCTTTTACTCTAAAGTTACACACCTAAAACCCTAAAAACGGATTTGTATATATAGGAAAATCGCTGTGACGGCATTGCGTTTTAATCATGACGCGGTCATGAGTAGAATATTCTAGATAATGGCTAGGTCGTGTATTCTGATGCCGTCATGAGATCTTGTGACGCCGTCTTGGTATGAGTGGTGACAGCGTCACGTGTAATCTGTGACGCCGTCTCTAGCTGCTGAGTAGAAATTTTTGAGAGATGTTGGTGTAGGTTCGTAGTATTATCCGTTTCTTCTCCAAATGAGCCCAAGTCACATGTATTTCCTCCAAATGCCTTCCAAATGCTGAATACCTAAAAAGGAACGATTAAGTACCTATTTTGGGCATAAATGCACGATTTAGGAGGTTAAACGACCCCGAAAAAGTGTATAAAATGACACCTCATCAAATACCCCTACACTTGGGATTTGCTTGTCCTCAAACAAATAGGCTTTTCAACCTAGACAATAGCAATATGAGGGTCATTTTACCTACTCTATAAAAGTATTTTACAACACAACCTTCTAGGCCTCGTAATTAAAAGCATGAAAAGTATATACTAGCACCTCACATAAGTATTTGGGATTCTCTCTTTCACTCGAGTGTATAATAAATTATAACATAAAGGGGAAACAGAAAATAAACACTCATTACCTGTCATAGCATATAAATTACCATAGGCTTGGTAAAGGATCAAACCTCTACCGCTAGGCGCAAGCATTATTCATTACTATCCAAGAGGTCTTTTTAAAGGGTTGTGGGGTGTAGGTGTAAGATAACATATAATGGAAATGGAAATGGATGGGATACATTTGGGTGGCTTTAGGTGAATTTGGAGTGGAAGGGTTAGCTAATTATTTATATGAATACACGTTGGTTTGGTTGCTAAGCCAAGACTCGGACGAAGATATACAAACTCTACACAACTCTAAATCAATCTCTTTCTTTTTCTTTTCTATTTTTTTTATATAACATAATACATCATAACATGGGGTTTATAACACGTACCCCTACACTTGAGCTTTTACATGCTCGATATTTACAATCTAACTAATGACCCGATTTGAGGTGGATCAAAATAACATGGAGATCATTTAACAAACGTATGGGGGTATTGACTTAACTTTTCTTCCCCATTCTTCTGCGAAATAAATACTACCATGAATCCCAATCGTCCCAAAACTATATTTACAAGGATATGGACTTAGCAACCGTGTACTGAAATAATTAACTTGGGTTAAACACAATAATGTACTAAAAGCGAGTACATACAAGGTAGGCTAAGGCGATTTGGGTGTAACGATTGGTTTAAGGGTTAACAATGCTCTTCATTAATAGTCCGGCTTAACCTAAAAATTACGAGTACCATGAAAAAGGATAGGCTTGGAGGGTTGTACTAGGGGGTATCCTGCACTAAAAATGAGTGCATGGCAAGGATGTAGGATAGTTATATGATCGGTGTGACCATCATAACAATTACATGTTTAAAACATGGGTTAATCCTAATGCCTCTTATCAAGCAAATCCTAATACTTACTATGCGGTCTCGGGATGCATCACAAAAACAAGTTCTAGAATTTAATATACTACCGCTACACTCTCATAATCCTAAAGTAACCAATACCAATGTTCTAGAAAAGGCGACAAAACCACGCATACACATCCGTAACGACGGAATAGACACACATGATTGCTCACTCCTTAACTCGAACAAGCTAAAGGTATAATATCTAAGGGCGAACCTCACATTTTGGGGGTGGAATTTGAGGGTTTTTGTGCTAGTAATACACATTCCTATCCATGAGACGCTATTAACACTTGGTTTTCGTCGGTATGTGTCATAATTTTTTTTTAAATTTGGGTCAAAATTACCTCTTATGTTATGTTTTGATATATTACCCATCATTTTAAGGATAAAGCAAATGGCAAATGAAAGAATAGTTTCTAAGGCTTATTTCCCCCTACACTTAAGTTGAACATTGTCCCCAATGTTCTATAAAGGTACCCGTAAAAACAAATTAAGGGAAAAGAAAACAAGGAAAAGAACTAGTACTCCCCTGGTTTGCTCAATAATAGAGAAAAAACATGCGATAACTAGTTAAATCGTCATCCAAGAATTGTTTAATGAAACTTCCTAAGAACTTCCAAGCTTCTTCTCATAAAATATGACATGTAATCAAAGACAAAGACAACTACACCAAGCATAATATGTGCGATATATAAATATACAATATGAATTTAGGGTTTGACTCGATAAAGTAGTAAAGATAGGATGAGAGAATTGTCAAACTCATTAGTTTTGCAGGTTTATAACAGAAGATTACATATTTTAAATGTTATGCAAGTTTTATTTTCAAAAATAATTAAAAACTTTAAGTTTTCTAGACCTGGGCATTTGACGCCGTCAGGAAAATCCTGACCCCATCACAAGCGTCGTGGTGACGGCGTCGTGTGTAAATCGTGATGCCGTCTCCACGTTCTGTGAAAACGAAATTTTTGTTTTTGATGAAAAATTTCCTACACTTGATTCCATAAGTTAATTCTTGTACAAATAGCTGCATAAAACCTGAGATTTGGCAATTTACTCATATGACTCGTAACTGGCGCGAATTAATCTAAAGAAATTATTTAACATGCTTGAACTTGGTTTAAAAACCAGATAGATTCCCCTACACTTATTATTTGCAAAATACATTTGATTGAAATTAATACGAGGTTGAAAATAATACAAAGCATGATTACAAGATAGAGTTCGTACATGATAAAATAAAATGAAAAGAATAAAACACATGACACTCCTAATTGCGGGAAAAGTAAATATTGGGTTGCCTCCCAAGAAGCGCTTTTCTTTATTTACGAGCCTTGAAGCTAGACTCGAAGTCACACGTTCTTGCGTGACTTCTCCTTTATCATCCATTCCAGTTAAGTATCCGGGTCTGAGTTCTAGGCATTCTTTGTAAAATCCTAATATTTTGCTCATTACATACTCCACTCCTCTTCTCTTGTCCTCTTCGTTCCTAAGGTAGACTGATTTTGTGTGCTTTTTTTTCTAGGTTCGATAATGAGTCGTATTGTTCTATCTTATGGGGCATCTTATAGGCAACTTCATTGTTTCCGTTAGTAAACCTTTATTACTCCTTCAGGTGGGTCGTAAGTCATGTTGGATATTTCCACAAAAGGTTTCCCTAGCACTAATTGTGACAGCCTAGGGTCTATAATTAAGCTAATGTCCTTAATAATCATGAAGTCCACAATATAGGTGAAGTTTCCTACGAAGACATGCATTCCTTTAATCCCTTCCTATAAAATTGCTAACTCCTCTATTCGCATTTTCCTTAGGGTCGAGTCTTCTCCTCTTAATCCAATTATACATCATTCGGGTCATGATATTTAGAGGGGAGTTAAGGTCAATGTAGGCTTTTTCTACATGCATATGCCCAATGTTGCATGGTATCTTGAGGTTTGAAGGGCATCCTTCCATAATGATGGGGTTTCATAGAAATGTTGAAGGGATAGGGCTACACATGAGGTATTTGTGATATGCGAGTTCACTCCTAGTCAGGAATATGTCAAAATACTCCACTTCTTGCTCTCTTGCTTCGGGTCCCTCCTTGCGGGAATCGCCATCCTTCGAGACGATCTCAATAAACATCAGGTCACCATCTTCCTCTTTGGTGCAAATAAGTTTAGTGTTGGATGATGGGGGAACTAATCCGAGTGATTCGAAGAATAAATTGAATTTGAGGACTTTTTCGGTGATAAATATAACGGATGGATCGGGTGGTGTAGGAGGGTTAACATGGATATTTCTCGGGTTGTCCTCTTCTTCCTTATTTTCTTTTTCTTCGTCGTCATAAGAGGCGCTTTGTTGCTCGGTATAGATTGTGATGGCGTTGATCGAACCATTGGTTTTAATTGAGCATTGCGGGTCTTCAGTTGGGTAAGAACGAGCAGACAAAACTGGATAAGTACTCAGTTTCAGGTTCTTAACCGTATCGCTAGGTAGTGTGCCCGCTATTCAATCAGTGATGGCCTTCAGCACAATGTCAATTTTGTTGGCCATCTCACTTTGTTGTTGTTTGAAATCGGCTTCAAACGTGGATAATCTAGCATCTTGAGATGCCATAAAGTCGGATACCAATCCTTCTAGATTTGATTGATTGTTAAAGTTTTGAGGACCGATGTTGAAGGAACGGTTTGGGATTGAACCGTTGGGTTAGAACCGGTTAGGTGGGTTTGAAAAATTATTTTGAGAATTTTGGGGTTGTCTCCACCTAAGGTTTAGGTTTCTCCATGATGGATTATAGGTGTCACCAAGATTGTTTTGCTCGGGCTTGAAAGTGTATCACTTACCTCCCGCTTCATCGGTTCGCGAGGATGTGTATTCAACAAAGGCTTGTTTATGATCATCCATGCAATACTGAGTGTCGTGGGGACCACTACAGATCTCACATGAGGTAGTGATTTTATTCACTTGGGTAGGTTGTGTCGGAGTGAGATGAGCTTCCATCAAGCGTTGGACTTGATTTTTAAGCTCGATTAGATGGCGGTCGGATGTACTCGGGACAGCTTAGAGAAATCCCTTGGGTCGTTCCAAATTTTGTTGTCATAGAGGGCGAGGTCCTCTAATAATGCCCAGGATTCTTTGGCGTTTCGGTTACGAAGCTTACCACCGGCCGATTGGTCAATGGTTCGTATTGTAACAGGATTGACATGGTCATACAAAATTTAGACTTTGAGCCAAAGGTCGATGCCATGATGAGGGACTTTTTGTAGTAAGTCCTTGAAACGAGTCCATGCTTCGGATAAAGACTCTCCATGATGTTATTGGAACATCAGGATATCATTGCGGAGTTTTACAGTCCTTCCCAATGAAAAGAATTGAGCAAGGAATCAAGTAGTGAGATCCTCCCATGTGGTGATGGATCGTGCTGGAAGACGTTTAAGCCAATTGCTAGCTTGATCGCGAAGTGAAAATTGAAACAAACACAGGCGCATTCTTTCCCTGTTTTCACCTTCAAGGTCAAGTAAGTCCACTAGTTTTAAGAAATCCTTGAGGTGTTGGTTTGAATCCTTGGACAGAAGTCCGTGGAATGAGCATCCGTTTTGCACCAACCGGATGGTGTTGGATCAAAGAGGTACCACGTTGTTCCATACGGGGAGCTCGATGGTATTCCTATAGCCCTCGTGGCTAGGTTTGGAGTAGTCTCCTAAAGTGCGGATAGGATTCTCATCTCCCATGGTGGTTGACGAGAATGGATTACGAAACAGATAACACAAAGAACAGATAGACTATGAGAAAGCTAAAATACGGAAATTAAATATTACTTGAAAGGATTCAAGCAAGTAGAACTAAGCTAAACTATGATCAAAACCTAACTATTCCCCGGCAGCGGTGCCAAAAACTTGTTGCGGTTGTCGTAAGGGACTTCTACAAGAAGTTTTACGACTCCTTAGGCAGAGTACCTAATCGTTGTAGTGTAGTATAGGCAAGAATCGGGGGTTGCTATCGTTCTCTAGGGGAATAGGTTAGGAAGGCTTGATCACGGTCTAACAGAATTCTTGGGGTTAAGAGAAGATTATTTTTGTGTTTTAATATTTTATGACAGCAATAAGTCATATGTTTGAGAGGTTGGTTTGGTTTTAGCTATTAAACTAAATATAAACTAAACTACTGGTGATAACAATATAATAAAAGATTGTGTTTATTTAATCATGTATTACTCCCTAGATTGCTTCTCCTAATGTTGTTGCTTTGTCACACTTGTGATGATCTATGTAATTATTTCCTAAGTCATGAACGAATTACACGAACCCGCCGTCTATTTAATATTCTGTTAAGGCAACACACAAGTAAGGTAGTATGAAGACTATTACAAGGCCCCTAAGAGTATATTAAATGCATTTGAAATATATTAAAAGTGGATCAACCATATAAGGGGCAAGGTAGTATGAAGACTGTTACCCGATGGTATCCTTTCTACACAATCATGTTTTCCTAGACATATCAACAGCGATACAGACAAAAGCTGGTTTTCTAAGACCTAACATGCATATTCATCACAAGAAGCAACACCACTAAGATCTATATCCTAAGTTTCATACAATCATAAATAAACATAATAGAAGGTTTAGCCAAGCATGTTAAAGATAAAGTAAGAACAAATAAGAATCACACAACAAGACATATTGAATGATTAAGATAGTCTTACTTGATTAAAACATGAATTGAAGGAAGTACAATAGGGTTTTGAGGCCCTAAAATCATCCCTAATAGCTGCTAAATGAACTAGGGTTCGTCCCTTTCTTTTACTCTAAAGTTACACACCTAAAACCCTAAAAACGGATTTGTATATATAGGAAAATCGCTGTGATGGCATCGCGTTTTAATCGTGATGCCGTCATGAGTAGAATATTCTAGATAATGGGTTGGGTTGTGCATTCTGACACCGTCATGAGATCTTGTGACGCCGTCTTGGTATGAGTTGTAACGGCGTCACGTAAAATCTGTGACGCCGTCTCCAGCTGCTGAGTAGAAATTCTTAAGAGATGTTGGTGTAGGTTCGTAGTCTTGTCCGTTTCTTCTCCAAATGAGTCCAAGTCACGTGTATTTCCTCCAAATGCCTTCCAAATGCTAAATACCTAAAAAGGAAAGATTAAGTACCTATTTTGGGCATAAATGCATGATTTAGGGGGTTAAAAAAGTGTATAAAATGACACCTCATTAAGTACCCTTGAGCTTTGTCTTTGAAGTGGTGGGTTTTGACTTTAGAACTCTTAAAGTGTTTTGAATGACTATACTATTAGAACTTCTGCCATTAGACTTCTTCTTAGCAGATTCAGGGACATATTCAGTCACGATCCTAGCATGTGTAGCATGGACTTTCCTTGTTGCTTCTGCTTCTTTAGCTTCAGTTCGGCTGATAGACTTAGCTAACTTTAAAGCAACATCAGGATCATCAGAAATAATGTTATCATCAGCTGACAGTGTGACTTTCTTCTTGATTCTTCTCTTACTAGAAGTCTTTTTCTTAGCTGGTTCAGGTTTAGGTTCAGACTCTTCGGATACATCGACAGTTTCTTGAGACTCATCAGCAGTCTTCTTGCCTTTTGAAGCTTTGCCTCTGCTTTTCTTGGGAGGAATTTAATTTGTTGAATATTTGATGAACATCTGATATGATTCTGAACGCTTGATTGCATCAGTCGGCATCACATCAGGAATGGGAAGTCCATATTCCTGATAGTCTTTACCTATTCTGACAAACTTTAACCTGCTTACAATCATATCATCTTTAATTGTATGATAGTGCTTATGATTAAGGTTAGTCAGAGACTTGGGTTGTTTCAGGAAGTGGTTGATGATGATTTTGGTGAATTAGGATATGGCATGTTTTCACGTCTTGATCTCTTTTCTTTCCTGTGATCAATCTGGTAAGCAAAGTCTTCCCAAATCAACTCAGGATAGTTGACATTTTCTTTGTTAGACATTCCCCACAGTATGTCAATTCTGGACTTTTTAAGTTTGTCATTACTTGCAGTCTTTCCAGAGAGGCACTTGTTAATTATAGCTGATGCATATGATCCAAAAACATGTTGGTGTGCATGTTAAGTGGAACCTTGTAGCCAAGATCAATGAGAAAGGTGAGTGCAGTATCATCATCTAGAACATCCATGAAGTCTATACCTTCCACTATTGGACAGATATCAAGGATTATCCTAAAGACTTCAGCATTTAAAGTACACTTCTTGTTGGCTAAAAGGAATTCATAAGAATCATTGTCTTGAACCTTCTTGATAATGTACCAGAATTGCTGCATAAAAATTGCTGGGACATCTGCAAATATAGTGAAAGCCTTGAAACACATGGAATTCTTAATAATGTTAATGACCACTTGAAATGTCTCTTCCTTTTGTGGCATAGTGGTTTCCAATCTGATATTGGTAGAGCTGATCTTGACTCTCTCAGCAGAAGGAACCCACTTTTCATCTCGAGCAGCAACTTGTTGTGTTTCTTGAGGATTCATTATTCTGCTTAAGAATTAACCAATATAGTTTATATACACAGCATATATATGTTACTGATTATCTTGGTTATCCTTTAATGATATGATTGGTCTATGATTAGGTTTCATGCAAACGTGACAGAATTACTACACTCTAAGAATAAGTCAAGTAAGGTCAAAAGTCAAAAATCAACTAAAAGTAGTCAACATGACATTTCCAAGGAAAATAGGACACAATATTCAAATAGTAGACAAAAATAACATTCAATCAAAGCAAGTTATGATGCATGACACCAAGTATTACATAAAAAAATTTTAAAAATTTGGGCAGAGTTTCTTTTTGTATTTTGTCATATTTCGCTTAAATATGTATCTGTCATGTTTCGCTTAACCTGTCTTACATGTTTCACTTAAACAAGTGAACACATGTTTCACTTAGATGAAGTGGAATATGTTTCGCTTAAAAAACCAATTCGAGCACACAAAGGAAAGAAACATATGGCAATTAGCATAAAACCATTTTAGGAGGCTAAAAACATATGATAAGGTACTCAAAGCCTATCATAAACACTCAGAGCATATCTTACAAGCAACACTTATACCACTTTTAACCTAACACACCTAAGAATCAAAGTTTCTAATTAAACAAGATAAAGGAAGCATATCAGAGATAAAATAGCATAAAGAGGCTTATTAGAAGTATCTAAACACAAACCCACAACCAATCATCCCTATAACACATGTTTTGCTGTATTCATCAAACAAAAGTCAAAATTTCTCACAAATGTTTAAGATAAATGCATAACTGTTTCACACGCATCTTAATCGCATACTAACTAACAAAACCTCTCAATCATTTGAGCATAAACTTCTACTTTTTACCAACAAACCCTAATTCATTTTTCTTTGATTAAGAGAGCAAAAAGGAGTTTTAAGCTAATCTGATTTACCTAGATACTGTGGAATGGACAATGAACGAATAGAAGTGAATCTTTTGCCTTAAAAACCACTTTTGAAATTTCGAATACGAATGAAGCGAAATGTGTTTGAGAGAAATGTGTGTTTGTGAATAAGTTGATGCGAGGAGCAAAATGTGATTTCAAATTAGGTATAACCGGTTGAATTTTTAAAAATGACAAGAATGGTCCTTGTAGTATATTATACCATTTATTTTCCATTTAAACTTAGTTTTATGTGTACCTAGGTTATATAAATGACATTTTCAGTCCCTTAATGTTATAACAAGAGTTTTAAGTCCTATATTTTGCCTTTTAATCCCTAAAAGTTAAAGCCAATAACATCTTACGACCAATCGAGTTATGAATACATTAACTCCCCTTTAATTGATAATCTGTTATTGAAAAACTTTTTACCATTTTATTTCGCGATGACATTTTAAAAGATCATGTTTGAAAGAATTTGACTATTTCTCCCCCTCAAATAATGTCCCGTTTTCTATTTAAAGAGCTGTAGACATTGTTTGAGTGATAGAAACTTCTTTTAAAAATCTTTTCAGGTGAGAAACTGATATTTTTAATTATTTTTTTAAACAACACCAGTAAAAACAAGATTTCTCTCGTTTACATAAATAAATGCTTTAATACGTACACTTATTTGATATAGGAAGCACGGGTTGTGTTGCAAAGTAAACACAAGCATTTGAATGAATATGAAGTAATTCATTCCTGAGAAAAATTCATTTCTCGTTGTGAGGCCAAGTTCTCTTTTTGAAATACTTAAAGTATGCCAAAAAGGACAAATACCATGCATGAGGATTACGGTATTGCAAAAAAGTAGGCGTAGAAAATTTATTTTTAATAAATGATGATACATTGTGACATTACTTTCTCATTTTATTACGGTTATGCCACTAATGTAATTAAATTTGATTTTGATCCATGAAGATTGATCCAACGGTGCACAAGTGTACCTATTGTTTTCTATTTTAAAGTGTTTATCACAATAACGCCTCTTTATATATATATATATATATATATATATATATATATATATATAGAGTTAGGATCAAACGAGAAGTATTCTTAAAATAAGAAGGATAAGAAGTAATTATAACTGCGTATCCGAGATGCACCGACTTAAATTAGATGCATCTCTATAATCATAGATGCA
>BQNB010071626.1:0-32706 GCA_026074375.1 Tanacetum coccineum
CAATTAACGGTTCATGATAAGTAGGGACTTCACGACAATAAGGTAACTTAGCAATAATATTCAGGCAGTAATCTGGATAGCATACACTTTGAAAAACACTTGTGTCCAATAGTAAAACAAGCAATGTAATTCACCCCGTAGATTTTGTAAAACAATTGTAGAAAAGGGGGCTATGAACTCACAAAGTATTGAAAGGTAATTGTACTGTAGTAAAATATACAAGTTTGTAAACGAGCATGTATTCCCCTCGCGGGTTTATAAAACATTGAAAAGATTGAAATGCGAGACTATGAACTCACAAAGTATTGAAAGGTAATTGTACTGTAGTAAAATATACAAGTTTGTAAAAGAGCATGTATTCTCCCCCAAAACAGTTTAAAACAAGTAAAATAGGGGCTATGAAACTCACAAAGTATTGAAAGGTAATTGTACTGTAGTAAAATATACAAGTTTGTAAAAGAGCATGTATTCTCCCCCAAAACAGTTTAAAACAAGTAAAATAGGGGCTATGAAACTCACAAAGTATTGAAAGGTAATTGTACTGTAGTAAAATATACAAGTTTGTAAACGAGCATGTATTCCCCTCGCGGGTTTATAAAACATTGAAAAGATTGAAATGCGAGACTATGAACTCACAAAGTATCGAAAGGTAATTGTACTGTAGTAAAATATATGAGTTTGTAAAAGAGCATGTATTCTCCCCCAAAATAGTTTAAAACAAGTAAAATAGGGGCTATGAAACTCACCTTGAGTGAATGGAAATCAACAAGTATAACACAATAGAAAAATGCGTCACGAAGGAATCCGAAGGCAACCTAATCCAATATAGGTCGTATAAGTACTAAACACTTTGATTATTTATAGGTCGTATAGCTCATCATACTATCGTTCGGGCTATCATAATTAAGAGGTCGTGTAGTGAACGTATGAGGAGCTAGGATACTTTAAATCGTAAATCCAACAACTCGTCGATACGCCACCCCGAAGAGGCCTCATCATTATGAAACTCCCTAGTAATATAGTACTTTGATAACTAATACAACGTATGATTCTATATAGCTACATCACCGTCTACTCGTGTTTGCGAAATAATATTTAAATTGCATTTCGTTTATATTTCCCGTTGTAGTAAAACTGGCGTAATTTTCGCGTTTTAAGCCCGATTTTGACGTTTCTTATGCCCACGCTTTCGTATTAGGACGAGTTATCATAATTTGATATTTTCCTATTTTTGACCCTCTTGTGAACAGTAATTTACTGTTCACATCAGTTATAAATTTATTTTTATAGTTTTAGTTATCGTAAAACCCGTAAATTCGTTATTAATTGAAAAATTACGATTCTTATCATTTTGGAATCCTAAAAATATGTATTATTTATTAAAAATATCAAACTTGCTGTTTGAATACTTTTTATAAAAAGTTTTTATAAAAATTCTTTTATAAATCCGTTTACTTATCGTATAACTTGTTTTTACCATAACTTTTTCGTTATTTATCCGTTTGACAAGTTTCTTACTTTTTCGGAATCGTCGTGAAATGTATTATCTTATAAAAATATAAAATAAGTATATTTTTATAACACTTTTGGACAGAATGTTTACATAACATTCATAAGTCCATTTTTGACCTAGTTTTTATGTTTTACCACTTTATACTTTTTACATAATAACCATAAGTATACAAGTCTTCTCATCTTGTTGTATCCTTATTTTAATGATCATATATCATTACTATAGGTCCATAATTAACCTTAACATGTCACTTGTATTTCTTTTACTTGAAACATATTAAGAAACTTTTAAAAACCCTAATTAACCCATAATCATTTTTACACCAAAATAACTTGATACAATATTTTCTCATCCTTTTTAGTGTGATATAAGTAATAACACCACATGTATATAAGTGTATAAAATGATCATTTCAAGTATAAACTCCATTTTCATGATAAAATCCTAAATGGTGATTAAACTAAATAGAAATAACATATGCATATCAAAGAAAGTTTACAAGAATATAAAGAGTTCAAGTAGACCTTATGGATGTGTGGTGATGATGATAATCAAGTGCTAAACCCTTGTTTAGCCACAAAATCCAAACTTGCACTTAAGAAAACCCTTATTTTCTTAATAAAATCCCTAGCTTCCTTTTCTTGATTATTACTTGAAAATGCTTAGCCAATGCTTGGAAATACCTTAGAATGTCTTATAATGGATGTGTATAGAAGGGTATAGGTTGAATAAAATTTTGTATGGGTTTGTGTGGGAGAGTGTGTTGAGCCGTGAGCTCAAAGAGAGAAAAAGAGATGTTTTGTGAAAATTTTACTAAGTGTAAAAGAGTTGTATGATGATATCTTAATGCATGCATGTATATATGATATAAGATTAGTCAAAGAGACATAAAAGAGGGTCTTAGGGGTTCTTGGTCAAGGTCTTTGGTCAAAGAACAAGTTATGGCTAGGTATTAATGAGAAGTGATGTACATTGTCCTAGTTGCAAGATTTCTTCCATTTTTATTGTATATAACTCTTTAATTTCGGCCAAATAGAGACATATGTGATATATTTTTGTAAAATTTGAGTATTGGGTATAAATGTGGGTATTTGTTGAAGCGTAGAAAAGTTTTTGTGGTTCCGGGAGTGCCTAAACGCAATTTATCGCGAAACGTATACACTTTACGTATCCGATAAAAATAAAATGAACAAAGTTAATAATTATTCTCAAAATAATTATATAACCCTTGCTTGATGTAAACATTTAATTGTTTGATGCCCGTTTACATTGAACGCTAATTTTTAGCTTACGCGATTTAGCTTAACATTTATGATTTAAAGCAAATGCGTACAATACAAAAGGTACATTGTGGATTTATCGACGTCGTCAATGACTTGAAAACACAGGGTGTTATAGACTTCCCCCGTTAAACGAGCCTTGTCCTCAAGGCTCACGATGCAGCACTTGACGACGGTGAGGTCTTGGTGAAGAGGTGTGGATATTTCTTCTTGAATTGGTCTTCACATTCCCACGTGAACTCACGACCTCTCTTGGAGTTTCATCGAACTTTGACTAATGGGATTCGACTTTGCTTCAACCGTTTAACTTCACGGCCCACTATTTCTAATGGTTCCTCAACAAAATGAAGCTTGTCATCAAGATGAAGTCCATCCAACGGAACGGCTAATGGTTCGTCGGCATGACACTTTTTCAGATTAGATACATGAAATGTATTATGGACTCTGCTCAATTCTTCTGGAAGTTCAAGCTTGTAAGCAACTTCTCCAACCCTTTCTATCACCTTAAAAGGTCCAACATACCTAGGGTTTAACTTCCCCCGTTTGCCAAAACGTACGACCCCTTTCCAAGGGGAAACTTTGAGCATAACTTTATCCTCGACCTGGAATTCCATTGGTTTACGCTTCAAGTCAGCGTAACTCTTCTGTCGATCACGAGCGGCTTGCATCCTTTGCTTGATCTGGATGATTTTCTCAGTGGTCTCTTGAATTAGTTCTGGACCGAGTATTTGAGCTTCTCCAACTTCAGTCCAACAAACAGGTGAACGACACTTTCGACCATAAAGTGCTTCAAATGGTGCGGCCTTGATGCTAGCGTGATAGCTATTGTTGTATGAAAACTCGACTAATGGCAAATGGTTAACCCAACCCTTTCCAAAGTCGATTGCACAAGCACGCAGCATATCCTCGAGAGTTTGAATGGTCCTCTCGCTTTGCCCATCTGTTTGTGGATGGTACGCAGTACTCATATCCAAATTAGTACCCAAAGCGTTCTGAATGACCTCCAGAAATTGATGCGAATCTCGGGTCACAGATCAACTAATGATTTGAGACGGGTATGCCCATGCCTCGTGAACACCTCCCTTTAGGTACCTATCTTGCGAGTTTATTCAGGATCGGTCTCTCTCATTGGATGGGAAGATCGCAGACTTAGTGAGTCGGTTAACGATCACCATATTTGTATTCATAGCCTTGGAGTTGTCTTAGGAAAGTTTTCGTGACAAATCCTCGGTGATGTTGTCCCATTCCATTCGGGTATTTGGGTTGTACCAAACAATCCTGTTGGCCTTTGTGTTCAGCCGTGACCTTAGAGTGGTCAAACACTTGTTAACATTAAGTGGCTATGTCGGCTTTCATGTTGAGGCCACCAATATAGCTTCTTCATGTCTTGGTACATTTTGTCGGAACTGGATGAATAGAGTATTTTAGATTTAGTGGTACTACGTGCATGGTCACAGTCCGCAAATCGCCTATAACATGGTAACCAAACTTCTGCCTTGAGGCATAGTGTTTCTATCAGCACGTGGTTACAAATTTTGTTCTCTAATCGCTTCGGAAAATTTAGCATTTCAATCAACACATTCCCCCAACTCTTCCCTCTTAATGGTTCTCTGGTTTTCGCACTTCAGTCTAGCATTTAAGTTGGTTTGGGAAGATCCAATATAATAGTATGACTAAGGCTCAAAATCTTAATGGTGGTTCTCGTTTCTTTCCTGCTTCAAAGCATCAGCAAGATATTTGCTTTCCAAGGGTGATAACGATTATCGCAATCGTCAATCACTTAGCAACTACTAACAATCGGCGTTACCTCATATTCAACTCTTTTTGATCTAAAATGTGTTGCAAAAAATAAAAAAAAAAAACTCTTGTGATCGGTGAACACCGTACAATTTGTTCCATATAAATTATGTCTCCAGATCTTAAGAGCGAAAACTACGCACCATGTTCTAGATTCATGAAGTTGTATAGTTCTTTCATGGGATCTTCACTGGAGTAATGCATAAGAATCTCCTTTTTCTCTTACATCAATACAGTGCCCACCCCTTCTTAGAAGCATCGCGTATGCGATAAATCTTCGTTCCTTCATGTAATGCAAGGATTGGTGCACTGCACAAACTTTTGTTCAACAGTTGAAAAGCTGCTTCTTGGGTTTATCGCCCCAACTCAAACTGGACCTTCTTCTTGAGTAAGCTTTGTCTTTGGTTTGGAGATCCTTTGAAAACCCTTTCAATGAATCTTCGGTAATACCCAGCATGACTTAAAAAATGTACGGAATTCTCCGTTGGTGGCTAGGAGATGTCCAATCTTTATTGGTTCAATCTTGGCTGGATCCACATGAATTCCTTCACTATCGATCACATGACCGAGGAACTGTACTTTGGGAATCCAAAATTCGCATTGAATATTGGCATACACAATCCTCCTTCTTAAGCTTTTCTAAGGTTTGCTTAGGTGTCTCTTTATGTCTTTCGTGTTCTTCGAATATTATCAGATATCGTCAATAAAGACAATCACGAAATTATACAGATATAGTTGTGCATACACGATTCATAAGGTCACATGAATACAGGAGTGCATTAGTAAAACCAAACCCGGCATAACTTGGAATTTCATAGTCCTTATCGAGTTCTTTGTATCGAGGTAGTCTCGAGATGTCTGCCTCCCCCCCCCCGAACCTTCAATTTATGATGACCTGACCTTAGGTCGATCTTCGAGTAGATATTCGACCCTTGCAGCTGATCAAGTAAATCATTCATTTTGGGTAGTGGATAACGGTTCTCACCGTCAGTTTTTTTAATATCTCGATAGTCAATGACATCCGGAATGGAAATCCGTCCTTCTTCTCGATAAAAAAGACAGGAGCTCCCCAAAGGTGTGGGAAATGGGTCTTATAAAGCCCTTTGTAGACTAGCTCTTTCAGTTCCCAAATATAACTTTCATTCATCCTCGAAGGCCGCCAATCGATAAGGTGCTCGATGCTACAGTTGCAGCTACCAGTACCATAATCAATTTGGATACTCCACTTGTCGGAGTCGGAGGAAGGACCCGGGCAAGTCCTCTGAAATATTCGGGAAAGGTCTTGAAACTATTGGTACCATTCTCAAGTCACTTCTTCTCCGGGGTACAACCAATCTTCTTGGCACTCACAATGATCGCTTGGTATTTCGCCAACCCATCCATATGATTATTATCATTAAAACTTACCTAGTTCTTATAGGCATTAAGTTGATTTCGAATGGGTGATTTAGTAAATTCTCTAATGGCGAGCAAATTAGATAGCGAAATTGTCTTAGGGCGACTAGTAATGTGTCTTGGCTTCTCGGCTTAGGATTTGGTATAAGATGATGCCAACTTTATAGTAAGATGGAGTGAAAGGTCTGACCTTAGTTGACTTTGGTTACTAATTCGATTTCTAAACGTAAAGCGTTCTATGATTACGCACACAAAATACATGTTATAAGTTAAAAATTGTTTCCTTAACAAAGACGGTTTTTAGAGTGGACTTAATCTAGCACGGCATGGTTACCTTCATGAATTAATACATAGTTGTTAGGCCAGTATAATTGAGGCTAATGATGCATTGCTCTTTATCGTCAAAATAGCGTTATAATATCTTGATATTCGATGAGAGTAGTTCGTAAGAGTAATGTAAGGGAACCCCCCCTAAGTTAATATTGACGAAATTCTCATAATAGATAATATGAAATCATTCGTACAAATGAGATTTAAGGAAATAACGAGAATTCCTAAGGAAATAAAGTTTAAGATAGTTCCAACTTATTGTTTGCTAGGCAAGGCGAGCCAACTTTCTCTTTTAAGCTTCGATCCCATCCTTAATGTTGTTAGGGCCTTGATCGGTTTCTCCTCCTCTTAAGGTATGCACCACTCCATGTGCTCTAGTACCTTCAATTTGTTTCTTTATGACTTTGTTTTTTAGCCTCTGGGCAATCCCTCTTCGTAGTGCCCTTGATTCCCAATTCCATAGCAAATAATCTTCTGATTGTCACAGTGGAACATTTGGTTGTTAACAGCTTTGGAATTTCCCGTACCCTACAGTCAAGGCGATGTGACGTACTTTGTTGCATTGATAGCACTTTGGAGACACGGAACACGTCATTGGTGGTAATTGCCACTTTGAAGCACAGGGGTTTAGATCCCCCATATGGTTTCTTATCACCCGATCCAGCAGTGTATGCCCTGCCGGTGTTTTGCCTCTTGATTTGTTGTTGTTGTTGATTCTGACTATTTCGGGAAGTGTTTTCAAACTTCCTCTTATTCTCAGTCTGGCGTTCAGCAAGAGTGCTGATCTTTTTATCCACACATTTTTTTGGAACTTCACTATTGGACACCTCACTCTTGAAGTTCTCAGACTTACACACTTAACAGCGTGAGTTCGTGATTCCTAGCAGCAGCTGGATTCTACAATCTGGGTTCACTGTGGATCAAACTTCTTTTTTTTTTTTTTTTTTTTTTTTTTTTTTTTTTTTTCTTATTTTTTTTTTTTTTTTTTTTTTTTTTTTTTTTTTTTTCTTTATATTGACTATTCCCGAACTTTACAGTACATTGCCATTGTGGTTACCTTCCACTTTTCTTTTTGCTGTTAGCTTCTTGCTACCTTGCATTATTGTTGTTCGGTCTGGCTTATGACTTAGGGCCATGTTGGTTTTCGTCTTCATAAAATGGCAATTGCCTCTGATAGCTTTAGCCACTTCGCTCGGCTCTATAACCTGCTCAATTTCCTCAACACTCATCCCTTGATCAACAGTTGTCATTGTTTCCTGAAAGTCACAGGGAACAAAATGTATATGAAGTTTCATTCAAGGGAAAATCATGACACTCCGTGATCCCAACAAGTAGGTAAGGTGAGACCACGTTATGCATAGATATAAGATAACAGCAACCATAGCATAAATAAATCCCCATCGTCCAGTAGCATGATCATAACCAACAACGTAAGTTAATACTTAATACATCGTTTTACATGAGTAAAAGAGTACAAGCTTTTTATTAACACTACCAACCGAGTATTACTCAAGTTTAGTGGAATACAAAATGAGCTACACTGACAAATCTATTTGTCTATGGCCAGGGTGCCTCTCAAGATTCTAGATGCTAGACTCTTATGTTATCTTTAAGTGACTCAACATTCTCTGGTGGTGGTGATGATGAAGGTAGTGTAGCAGCAACTCGGTAATGCATGTCTCAGCAGATGGTGATTGTGGAGTATGGCATTAAATAGACATCCGTACAGTACGGGATTTGGTCTCAGAAAGCAAAATGATATGGTGTGGGTGGCCTAGGAGCAGACTCATCAGTCGTAACTGCCTCTGCATCCTCAGCTTGAGGGGACAGGGTCTTCTGTAGGTACAGTAGAAGGGTCTGCCTGAGCTAGATGCTCCTCCTCCTTCTCGTCCTCCTCATCCTTCTCAACATCATCATCATCGTTGTCATCATCAGATGACTCATTATCATAATTGTCTCATCCATCGGCAGGATGGTCAGCAGGATCCTCCTCAGGGTCCTCCTTATCCTCTTCCGGATTAGAGTCAGCAATGTAGCCTGGTGATAAGGCTGTAGGTGAGGCATCAGCAGATAGAGGCTGATCCTTCATTAGTTCCTCTAGCTCCTCATCAGAAGCTCAATGGAATCTCCATGGCTCGGAATTAATATAAACAGACGTGTAGGAAATCGTTTATAATGAAAACATAACCGCTTGCAGCGAGCAAAACTTAACTTATATAAATATATTATATAAGGCTGGTATGGTAAATACGAGTATGCAATGAGTGCTTATCTCGAGGCGGCATATCATTCTAAGATTTAGGCGAGACTTCTTCCTAAAACCTAGACATGTAGAATTCTGTCACAATTAAACGCATCCGCATAAAGCATCCTATTTGCTGATTATAATCTATCTTAGGTGATTAATAATGGTGATCTTATTAAACCCTAGCTCATAGAGACTTTACCCACTTACTGCTTAATGGAAATTTATATTCTAGTAGTTCACTGTTTAAGTCTTTACCAAATGAATCAGTACGTTATTTGTTGATCCTAGGTCACCTGCTAGTCTAACTTGTTCACATATCCCAAAGGTAAAGATAGGGCATTAATTGTGATCCTATTGTTATGAATGCAATGTTTGAAAATGGTTATAGTCCAGCAAAAACATTTTGACCTGGTTCTCTATAACCTTGGCTCTTGATACCAATCTGTAACACCCCTAAATTGGGTCGCAGCGGAATAAGGGTCCGGGGCGTGTTACTTCAAGATCAACAGCACAAGATATATAAGAACGACACAAAAAGTCGTTTAAAATGATACATTGGATTTAATTGAAAGACTTAATACAAAAGCATATAGCTTTACTTGTTCATTGTTGAATATTACAAAAGTTGACATTGCATTTCCCAAAACATGATGCACCTAAATCTTTAAGCGTGCAATCCAAAATGTAACCCAATGCATCCCTGGCATCCCATGCCTATTGATCTCCTGAAAACATTGCTTAAAAACGTCTACAATATTGTTGGTGATTCATAGTTTGATAAAAGTCATAAATATGTAGGATCACAAGTCTTTTTTAGTTGATTATGCTACACATGCAGATCTCACAAAAAAACTAGATTACATTTACACTAAGCTCATGACACTGAAGCTCGATGATCTTGTTCGCATAATATTGCTACTCAGCCCGTAATGATGTTTCTAACCCGAAACATCTAAAATTCGACATGCTATAACGTTCGTTCTCGGTGATAGCTAGTCACCCGAACGAGGAGGTCGTTTCCCGAATAGATCTATTAAATAACATTCGCGCTCACATAATGTAATTCCCAACTACATCTATGCAATTGACAGTTCATGATAATGGGCTTAGAATGCGGTCTTTGGAATATCTTCTTCACGAACTCTTAGTTGATGATAACCCGACCTCAGGTCGATCTTTGAGTAAATACTCGAACCTTGTAGTTGATCGAACAGATCATCAATCCTGAGAAGCGGATAACGGTTCTTTACCGTCAGCTTATTCAATTCCCGGTAATCTATGCACATCCAGAATGATCCGTCCTTCTTCTTGACAAACAAGATCGGAGCTCCCCAAGGTGAGGAACTGGGTCTTATAAAGCCTTTGTCGAAAAGTTCTTTTAATTGGTCCAACAACTCCTTCATCTCAGATGGAGCCAGTCGATAAGGTGCCCGTGCTACTAGCGCAGCACCAGGTATCAGATCGATTTGAAATTCCACTTGGCGGGTTGGTGGAAGGTGGAATACGGACAAAGTCTCGGGTGAATACCTCAGGAAAGTCTTGAATATTGGTACTTCTTAAAGTTGCTTTCTCCTTCGACTTTTTCTTCCGCCTTTTTCATAAAATTGTGCTAGAAAGCTAGGGACCTCAGCCATCAAATACCTGTTTGCCTTGGTGCACGAGTTGATGTTCAATCGGGATCGTGACCGTTGTTGCTTCCCGTCACCATGAAAAATTAAAGTGCTTGTCTCCAAAGGGAATAGAACAAGTTTCTTCATACAGATGATTACGGCATGATCCTTTGGCTAACAGTCCATACGATAATGACATCAAAACTACTATCTTCTACGGGCATCAGGTCGCTGTTGAATGGATGATTTAGACGTTTCGAGTGAACCCCGTATGTGACCTAGATGTGTGGTATCCCATTATTAAGCTATTCATATTAAATACAAGATTATTATATTAAAATTAAATAATATGACCCTATTAACCCCAATTTATTTCTCTCGTCAGCTAGCTCAACATAAAACCATGGTCTACGATAGTGGGATGATATCGCAATCAAAGGAAAACTAAATGCAGTCAGTAGATATGAAACTTCTATCGGCACCAGTGTCAAATAGTATTGAAGCATAACGGTTATTTAGGAGGAACGTACCCGTGACAACATTAGAGTTCGGGTTAGTTCCAGCAGAGCCCACAACATAAGCTCTTGCTACAACATTGCCATTTCCAGCCCGATTCCCTTGATTTCCATTCTTCAGCTTTGGGCAGTCATTCCTGTAGTGACCTTGCACTCCACACTCAAAGCAAGTGATAACTCGGGGATTTGTCCCTTGGGTCCTCTGGTTATTGTTGTTGTTGTTGTTGTTGTAGTTAGCAGTAGGTCGAACCTTACAGTCACGGGTTAGAGTGTGAGCCAGTCTTTTTGCAGCGTTAGTAGCAATTGTTTAGAGTACAATGTGGCCAATCATGGTAGATAATTGTCACTTGGCACATAGAGTTGGTTCCTCATAGGCTTCTTTATCTCAGGCCAGCAGTGTAAGCCGTGCACATTGTCTTCCTTTTGCTGGTTGCTCGTTGGCCAGTTTTGGGGTGTTCCTTGAAGGCTCTTCAAGTCTCTTTTATTCTCTGCTTGGTCGTTCTCAGTGCAGACCGTGGTCATTTTTGTTGTCCATCATTTTTCGTAGCAAATTCAATTGCCTCTTGCATTGACTCGTAGGCTTGGATGCTTTAAACACAGCGTGAATCATGTCAGGGTGACCCCGACTACCTTTCCACTTTAGTGATTCCTGTGGGAAACCATTTCTATCACACATGAGTGCCTACTCTTGGAATCGATGATTGTAGAGTCATCAAAATCAGGTACCCTCACTTTGAATTCAGTACTTAGATTCCAGCTTTTCAGTCAGCCCCTAGGGCAATTATTTATCTGTTATCATCTATTTCAAGGCCGTCCATGGCATTGTGTTTGCAACATCTTGTATCCGACAGGCCCTCACGTTGTGAGTTCCCACACGACAAGGCACTTCCTTGAGAGTACAAGAGCAAACTTAACCTGATTCTTTAATAGCTCAGTTGCTGATAAGGGAAAATGAGTGCCATCTTTTTGCCCATTGTGGTCAGGCCAACGAACTCCTTCGTGCCCGTTGAAAATTTATTAGGCTGGCACTTCAAGCAGTCAGTGTAAGTGCATCTCGTTGAGTCGGCACTTGCCTTCTCCCGCAGAGTTCATGCAACCATGGATGTTGTTATCGCCATCTCTACTTCTGCTGTGCATCGTGTTCTGCCTAGCAGCTAAGCAGCAACGCCCTTGATTAATTAAGGCTTGGAGTTGAGCCTCAGTGACAGTAGTGGTAGGATTGGTTGTGGTGGCGGGTATTGTCCTCGTGGTTCTTCTTGTTGGTACATTTTCTTCAAAATCAGAGGAATATAATACACGTCAGGTTTCAACACAATCATAAACGTAAGTGGACATATGCATAATGCAATAACGAGATCCTAATCCAATCTGAGAAATATACAACCGGAGGTGAAGATCAGCAATGCATTAAATAATAAATCAACATTGATACACAACAAAAACACCATGATAATCCTAATTGATGGTGCGCTGATTACAACATGTTCAGTACAGAATGAGATACAAAAATCTGAAAATTATGGACCGTAAATCGGTTGTTAGCTGGGGAATACTCCATAATACGTTATACACGTGCATAGCAGTTGCGATAGCTAAAAAAAGGATAAAAAAAAAGTCTTACAGCCTATTAGTGGAGTGGTAACCCAAAAAAACTGTAATAGGCTATACAGGATGCTACTAAATGAGGCATGACTAACTGCATGCTGCCAGCCTAGAGCTGGTCCATCCTGGGGCTCTGGGTCCTCTAGCCTCTAGTGTCGCGCAATACGTAAGTGCGGTATCAAACTGAGTCTGACGTGATTGTGGTACCCCTAAGACACGATCTTATGAGCAATCACGTGGCAACCTGTTGCCTCCAGTGTCCTCACATGTGCCTCTATGGCTGACTTCTCTCCTCAGATATGTCCATAGCTCGATACGGAGCATATAGCCTCCCTATCTATAGCCAAAACTGAGTCTGTGGCGGTGGTATGGTCTGATCTCTTTGTATAGTGAGTTGGACTAGGCTCCCAAGTAAAGCCTCTAGGGTTCATGTCTACGTGGTCCTCCTCAAATGTATATCGAAACTCCTTCGGTCCCCTTGTTACCTAACAGTTAGTAATCACAGCTTGTCACTCTCTGGTCGACCCCTCTAAGGAGGGTCGGTGCTATCTCTCATCATGGCCTCAACAATCTCATCCCAAGTGTCAAGTGCTGGGGTAGGCCCTGGCTGTCTTGCGGCACCAGCCGCGATTTCCCCGATTTGTATCCTGGGGACCGGGGAATAGAGTACTTGACAAGCTTCTTCCGAGGCGGATCTCAGCCTCGGGAACCGATCAGTCTGGGGGAAGTATGGTTGGAAGTAATGTAGGGGGTGGTGCAACAGCAGCTCTAATCCGAATCCTGGCTGCCCTTTAGCCTTAATGGTGCTCCTTGTATCAGTACGGGCTAGTAGTGAGTCGGTGATTGGTTGAACGGTTAAGGGTTAGAGTGAAGATACAGACAGGTAGTGGTGGTTGTAAGTGCGGCAGCATGCTCAGCAATACGTGCCTCCATGGATGCCCACATCGGGGTGGCTCAGGTCTGACACTCTTCCGTGCCCTACGGAGACGTGTCTGGGCAAAGGGGATCTTGATGATGAAGGTGGTCTAGGTGTGGGTCTCTGCAAATTGCAAACTCATCTTAGTCTTCAAAGCCTCTATATTCCCGACCGAGGAACAGTGCGTGTCAACATCGGTTTATAGCAGAAGAGTTGGCCGGGAGTAGGTGTCATCCCTCCTCCTCCTCGTATCCTCGAAAGGCTCCTCACTCATCATCATCAGCTATCATCATCAGTGTATCACCGGAGGGCTCTATGTCATCTCCATCCCCTCGTTTAGCAGGGTTAATCAGCATGCTCCTCTCGGAGGTCTCGCTGGATCTAGAATCAGGTACATAGCCTGGTGATGAGGGGTACAGGGTGAGCATCACCCGGGTAGAGGGATGGTCCTCCATAAGGTGCCTCATCTCAGAGGTACTAAGTATCTCGGGGTACTCAGGGCTCTGGTACTAACTGGATATCTCAATGGGGTGTGGTGGACTAAGTGGCTCGGGACAGGTTAGCCGGCACATAGTCAGGGGATGACTGGGGTGCTCAGGGGTCCAGGGCACGTAGTCTGGGGATGCTGGGTGCATCAGGATGCTTATGGGGAAGTCAATGCGCGATGATCCTAATATGTATTGACTACGTCTGTGTACACCTCGCTAGGGTCGCTGGTATCTCTCGTCATGGGCTGCTCCCGCGCAAAAAGAGTTCTCCCTGGTTCAGGAAGTCAGTGTACACTAGAGTATAGGGGTGACAGGCGGGATACTGAGTTGCAGTACAGACATGAACGTGCGAGGGAAGATAAATAAACTTAATATTAAGTATATTCTATAATGAACATCATAGTAATCGGATGGAGTGGTGTTTCGAGTATAATATCAGAGTACTTGCGCTATTGGATGTAGTTCATGAAGTGGCAGTATTGCTTATTTATTATGTACCCAGTACTAATGACGCCAGACTGCAATAGTGTATGTGTTGCGCTCGCGCATCCGTGAACAACTTTTTATGAGATGCAATGTTTGATAAGAATATGGTTATAGTCCAAGTAAAGAAAAAACATGTGTTGATACGCTCTTGGATTCGTCATATAAAACCTGACGAGCTCTTGATGCCAATCGCTGATAAACACCCCCAAAAAAGGGTCGCAGCGGAATATGGTGTTTTGGGGAATGTTACTTCATAGATCAACAGCACGAGATAAGAGAACGACCTCTATATGAGTCGTTTAAAATTGATACATTGGATTAAATAGACTTGTTTGTTACAATATAGGCCGAAGAATTATTCTGTTCATCCACTGACGCAAGTAAAGATTTTAAGACATAACAATCCCTATTCCCAAAATGTTAGGATGCATATCAAAATTATTATAGTAATGACTCCAAAATGATGACCACCAATGTATATCCTTGTTTGCTCGTGTAGAATTCGTTTGATCATAAACATATTACCTTGTGGAAAAAACAAGCTTTAAAAATCGTCTCAACATGTAAAGTTGGTGTAAAGTTCCAGGTCGCTTCTGTAAAATGATATAAAAGTAGGGCCCAGAGAGATTTCCAATGTAAGACTATGATGTCTAACAAACAGTACAATATCTCTCAAAAGTTAATACGGGAGTGCCATAAGTTTATGAACTGTCGAAGTCTCTCGACCATATTGTATGCAAATTTTAATGCACTAAATGTGTGCCCAGTATTGTAGGATGTTTAACCCGCAACATCAAACCTGTATTCGGACGGGGGGTTTGTTATTCGGTCTCGTTTGGTCTCGGTCCCCCCGAAAACTGTATGAGCGCTACTACCCGAACGACGGGGATGTCAATGTCCCAAATAGATGTCTATTCAGAACGTTCGCGGCTCGCTAATAGCAATTGACCAGTTCATGAGGTGTGGCAAGTAGTGGGTTTAGCTGCTTAGGCCCATACTCGTAATATGTTTAAAAGAGTACTTGCGTCCAAATGTTTAAAACAATGGCATGTTTTCCCTGGCAAAGTTGTACAACAATGTTGTTAGTTGTTATAAAGCGCGGGCTATGACAACTCACCGTAAGTGAATGATTGATTATCCTAAATCAAATGAGGTGAATCGCCTCAGAATTTGGAGGCAACCTAAATAAATATAGGCCGTATGAGTATTAAGTATTTCAATGTAAATAAAACATCACATATTGCATAGCTACACCGACCACCGAATAGTTGTATTTTATGAATTAATTAAAAGTTTTAAAAACAATAATTAACTCGGTGAGACTGTTGTGATGAAATTGACAGTGTGTGTGTAGACCTTGTATCTCGTAAGAAAATATTATTTCGTTTATAAAGGCATCGTTTGTAATAATGTCTGATAGAATAATGATGTATTTTATTATTAACATTAAATTTGTTTTAGATAAAAAAATTTATCATTAAAAAATATAAAGGTATATGCGCGGTCGTGTTTTAAAACTTTCAATATCGCTGATTTTATCGTTTTGAGATCCGTTTCTATACGTTCTTAGTGCTCCACTGTCTTCGTTATTAAAGTAACTTGTGTTTCGTCGTGTTAAACCGTCTATACGTTTATAAAGTTTAAAACCCCCTGAGTCGGAACAGTAGAACTTGATTACTCGTGTCTCTCATCCAGTTTATAAAAGGTTATTTTTTATATAATAATAATATGTAACTTGTTTAAATCATAACTCGTTCGTTATAACACGTTTCTCGAGTCCTTGAATGTCCGCTAGTGGTTTGTAGTATTAAGAACATTTATCAATTTATTAGTATTATAAGCCTATTTTTAAAACGCACTCGATGAACAGTAAGCTTTTTACTCATTTCATGATCAGTTTTATAAAAATGTGTTTTATTTTGAAAGTATTTTAATTATAGATGATCTTCTGTAAAAACTGTAACGTGTAAACTCAGGTTCGGCTTCTATATGTGTCTGGTTTGTTGTGTCGAGTTCTCTTTTATGTGTTCGCGGTGGGCTTCGCGTAAATGTTAAGAGGATGAAAGAGTGTAGCACGCAAAATGTATGTATACTTCTAGTACAATTATATCCTGAATGAAAACCGTAACTTTTACTGTTCAGTCACAGTTTCATATAATTATTTTTATAAAGTCAATAATATATAACATGTAAATCGTCGTTATCTTGTTCGTTGTAATTCCATTTTTCGAGTTCGCCGGTCGTTAGACTATGCTTCATGCTCCTTATATAGAGCACTCTTTTTTATAAAATTATAAAACATAGATGTCTATTTCGAATTTTCAACAATATATATAAAGTCATAATTAGGGATTCTAATTAAACAAATAGTTTACAATCATTTTATTTAAGACTGTGCACCTTATTTGTACAAGTGTTGTACCGTATATTACACATGTTATTTAGTCCTCTAAATGTCATGTCTTTGTCCATATGAAATCTCATATACTTTATATAACTTTAAATAAACTAGGTGGTGATTAACTAATGCAAGACAAATATGAGACTACAATAGGAAAATAATGTATACGGGTATGAAAAACTTTAATTAGATCCTTGATAGGAATCAAGGTAGGAGGATGAACACACAGATGGTAAACGCCAATCAAGTCCTTTTGTAAAAGCCAAGACCCTAATCAAGGAAACCGATAATAAGTGTTTTCTTGTGTAATTCCTTGTTAAACCCGAATCCAAGCTTCCCAACACCTTGAGTAGTCTTAGGTAGTCTTAGGATGAACACTTGAATGCTTGGAATACCTTGATTGCAAAAATAAAATGAAACCCTAGAAATTAAAAGGGTGCCGTGGGTTTAGGATGGAAATAGAGAGGGTTTTGCTTTGATTTGTTTGTAGAAAGAATAAGAGGGTTATGGTGGACTAGGGCTTGCTTTATATAGGAAGTGGTGTGAAGAAAACCACCTAAATGAAACCATGGGGGAAATGGTATGTGGTTTGTATAAGGGAACAAAATTGTAAGCGACTTCTTCCTCCTCCTATGAGGAGGTGTGCGCGGCAAAGAGAGGGGAAAGGGTTAACAAGGATTAGACCAATTTTAGGAATAAGAGCTTTAAGGTAGCATAATGTGTAAGGATTACACGTTGTAAGTGGAAGTATTAATAGGATTTAAATGAATTCAATTCAAATGTATAAAGAGAAAGTCAAGTCCGGTCTTAGTTGATATAGGTGAGAAAAATATTTAAATTTTGAGCTATTGGTATAAACGATGGGTATTGTTTAAGTGTAGATGGGTTAAAGGTGCTTTTCGGGTACGACCGAAAGTAATTTAGTTGCGGAAGTAAGCGTTTTACGTAACAAACAAAATAAATTATGAAAATCGAGCCATTTCAGGCTTTATCTTATTTTTTATACCATTTATTCTCCTAATAATGTCATATAACACTTTCTTGGTGATGTGTAAAACTTTAATTTGTTTGGTGTCCGTTTACAATTGGAATCATTGATTTTTTAGTTTAACGCTGATTTAAGTCTATAGATAATAATTAAAAGGGCGAACCGTCGCGTAAAACTCTAAAAATAAACATGGAATTTATTAAAGTTGAAAATAACCTGAAAATGAGAAATGTTACACCAACAAATAGGTGAACGACACTTTCGACCATAAAGTGCTTCAAATGGTGCGGCCTTGATGCTGGCGTGATAACTATTGTTATATGAGAACTCGACTAATGGCAAATGGTTAACCCAACCCTTTCCAAAGTCGATTGCACAAGCACGTAGCATATCCTCGAGAGTTTGAATGGTCCTCTCGCTTTGCCCGTCTGTTTGTGGATGGTACGCTGGTACTCATATCAAAATTAGTACCCAAAGCGTTCTGAAAGTGTAACTCTAGAGAAATGATTGATGCGATCTCGGGTCGCGATCACAAAGTGATGTTGAAACTAGGATTCCATGTTCGTGGACCACCTCCTTTTAGGTACAATCTTGCATAGTTTATCCAAAAGGGATCTCGGTTTCTTCATCGGTGTGGAGATCGCAGATTTAGTGAGACTATTTCCGATAGTCAACGATCACCCAGACTTATGTCATAGCTTTGAGTATGTCTTCTTGAGAAGCTCGTGACAAACATCCATAGTGATATTGTCCACTTCCATTCGGGTATTTTTGGGTTGTACCTAACAATCCAATGATGGGGGGCCTTTGATTGTTTCAGCCATTGGAACCTTCGCCAAGTCAAACCTTGCTAACATAAGTGGGCTATGTCGGCTTTCATGTTGGGTGCACACTATCGCTTCTTCTGTCTTGTAACATTTTGTCGGGAACCCGGATGCATAGAGTATTTTGATTTGTGGGAATTCGTGCATGATCGCCGTCCGCAAATCGCCACATAACAATGGTAACCGTCCTGACATTGAGGCACTGGGTTCCATCGCACGTGGGCTTTTTTTTTCCATACTATTGTTCTCTAATTGCTTTCTGTGAAATTTACGTTTTCAAATCAACGATTCCATATCCCAACGTCTTCACTCTTGTAATGTTTCTTGTTTTCGCCGCTTCAGTTGAGAATTTAAGATTCCTGTTCTGGTGAACGATCCAAGCTAATAGTCTATGATAGGCTGAACTCTTAACGGTGTTCTCGTTCTTTCTCGGCTTTTTAAAGAATCAGCAACGGACATTTTGCTGTCCCCGGGTGATAACGAATATCGCTAATCGTAATCACTTAGCAACTATCTAACCATCGGCGTTGCCTCATTGTTACAACTCTTTGTGATCTAAATGTGTTGCAAATCTTGTGATCGGTGACACCCGTGTACACTCTAGTTCCATATAAATAATGTCCCAGATATTGAGAGCGAACCCACTGCTCCAAGTCCCAAATCATGGAGTTGTATTAGTTTCTTCTCACATGAATTATAGAAGCTGGCGTGATGCTAAAGAAACACTTTTTTCTTTTTGCATCTCAGAATTCCAGTATACCTACTAGTAAGATCCGTTCTTTGGAAGGCGTCTCGCAGTATTGCGAATGTATTGAAATCTTTGCGTTCCTCCTCAGGTAATGGCACATATGGATTGGTGACTATACCTGCGCACAACTTTTGCGCGCTTCCAACTGTTGAAAAAGCTTGCTTCTTGTTTTACTCTCTAATCCCTAGTAGCTCCACTCGCAAACTTAAGCATCAGCCTGTGTCTCTTGGGTGTTATACGCGTAGTCATCTGGTTTGGGCGATCTTGTGAGAAAAACACTACCTGCAGAATGATCTCTCGGTAATACCAGCTAAGAGGAAGCCTAAAAAACTTAGACGAATCTCGCGTTGGTGACTTAGGAGATGTGTCGCAATCTTTAATGGATTCAATCTTCGGCTGGAATCTACATGAATTCCCTTCATCTATCTGCTACGTGACCGAGGAACTGGACCTTTGGGAATACTCGCTCAAGAAATCTCACATTTGGGATAAACTTGCATCCAATCCTCCTTCTTAAGCAATCTAAGATCTTGCTAATCGGTGTTCTTCCTGTTCTTCCATTGTCTTCGAATATATCAGAAGTATCGTCAATGAAGACACACGAATTTATTAGATATGGTTTGCAACCCGATTCATAATGTCCGATGAATACGGCAGTGCGTTTGTCAAACACAACCGGCATATAACTTGAAAGTTCGTATACGGCTGTAATGAGTTCTTGATAAGGACAGTCTTCGAAATGGTCTTCTTCTCGGAACCCTTAGTTGGTGATAACCTGACCTTAGGTCGATCTTCGGAGTAGACACTCGACCCTTGAAGTTGATCAAATAGATCATCAATTCTTGGAAGTGGATAACGGTTCTTCACCGTTAGTTTATTCAATTCCCGAGTAATCAATGACATCCGGAGATGATCCGTCTTTCTCTTTCTGACTAGAACAAGGACCGTCGAGCTCCCCACGGTGAGGGAATGGGTCTTATAAAGCCTTTATCGGAGCTCTTTCAGTTTGCTCAGATCACTCTTTTCATTCGGGAGTAATTAACGTGGTGCAGAGCAGCCAAATCCGATTGGATAGGTGCCGCGCTGCTAACAGGTGCACTAGATTATGGTTGTTTGTTGATGTCGTCTAATCGAATCCAGGTACCAAATCAATTTAAAACTACACTTGTTCGTCTATGATATCCGTTTGATGCGAGAAGACCGGCAAGGTCCTCAGGAGATAATAAGTTGGGATAAGTCTTAAACTATTGGTAGTCCTCTAAGTCGCTTCTTTCCGGACTTGTCTTCAAACCTCTTTTGCAGTGACATGTGCTCCAAAAAGACGTGAGATTCCTTTTAAGCAGATACTTGTTTGAACCTTGGTACACGAGATGACCGTTTAGGTGCGTCTGTGTCCTTCACTACCATCCGTCCCGCGCGGATAACGATTGGATTTCGCTCTCCGAGGGAGTACGGAAAATCTTCTTAGCACAGTCGATAACGGCACTGTATGTTGAAACCAGTACATTGCCTTTTATGACGTCGATTACTATCCCATCTCTACCACGGTTTGGTGATGTTGAAAGGCTGGTTCGAAAATTTTAACGTACAACCCATCATATGAGTATTTACTCCAATTATCTACCGTTCAGCTATGCTCACGTTATAGACCTTCTGATCTTGAGTGTATTGGGAAGTATCAAAGCAAGGTAACTAAATGTAGTAGATACGATAACTCTATCGGCGCCAGTATCAAATAAGATATAAGCATAGCGGGTTTGGTTTAGAAGGAAGTAAACCGCAACGCCATTGCTAGGGTTTGCCCTGCATTTCCAACCACATACACCTTCGCTGGAGCCCTGTCATTCCCAGCTTGATTACAACGATCATTGTCGATTTATTCAGTTTCAGTTCTCGAGCAGTTTCTTTTTAAAAGTGGCTTGAGCTCGCAACTCATGCATTTCCAACCACATACACCTTCGCTGGAGCCCTGTCATTCCCAGCTTGATTACCACGGTCATTGTTTCTCAGTCTTGGGCAGTTTCTTTTAAAGTGGCCTTGATCTCCGCACTCAAAGCAACCATTGCCCTGCTGATTATTGTTGTTGTTGTTGTTGTTGTTGTTGTTAGCAGGCCGTATCCTACAGTCCCTGGCCAGATGGCCAACCCTATTGCAGTTATTACACCTAGGTGGACAAGGACCTGCTTCATGATGACAATTACACTTGGAACATAGAGGCTTAGACCCGGCGTATGATTTCCTTTCACTGTTGCCTGCAGTGTAGGCCTGGCCTGTGTTCTGCCTCTTATTCTGTTGGTTTTGATTGTTCTTGGAAAGATCATCATTCTTTCTTTTCCTTTCTGCCTGACGTTCAGCATAGGCATGGGTCTTATCCTCCATCAACTCAGTTGTAAACTCAATAACTTCTTGCATGGTCTTTGATTTTGATGCCTTTACACTGCCAAGTATCATATCGGGCAATCCACCGATATACTTTTCAACCTTGTCAATCTCTTCTGGGAACATTCTGGAACACATCAAAGCTAGTTGCTGAAATCGTCGACTATAGGTCACCACATCGGTGCCCTTGACCTTAAGATTCCACATCTCAGTCTCAATCTTCTTGATCTCACCCCTCGGGCAGTATTTATCAGTCATCATTTTCTTCAGTGCTGCCCATGGCATGGCATGAGCTGCTTCAGTAGTAGTGGTCTTAACATGGGCATTCCACCATGTAAGAGCATCATCTTGCAGAGTGCAAGTCGCGAATTTGACTTGGCTAGTTGCTGGGCAATTGCTAATGCTGAAAACAGATTCCATTTTCTCAAACCATCGAGTGAGTCCGACGACTCCCTCAGTGCCTTTGAAGTCCAAAGGTTTGCATTTCAAGAATTCAGAGTAAGAGCATTCGCGAGCAGTTTGGGCTGGCCTTGGTCCTGAACCATTGCTATTGTAGCCATTCCTAACCCTGCTTGCTTCTGCTTCAGCCATTGCAGCAGCAACTCCTTGGTCAATTAAGGCCTGAAGTTGTGCCTCAGTAACAGTTGTGGTAGGTTCATTTGGAGTTGGTGGGGCTCGGGTTGATCTCGTGGCTCTTTTCGGTGCCATTTTCTTCAATCACAAGAAACACAACACCCGTTAGATTTCAATACAATCATAACGTGACGTAACATATGCATCATAAATAAAAATAAGATCACATCACATAGCGAAATATACAACCAACACAAGATCGACATAACATAATACATCCATTCCATATATAATCTGGAAATATACATGATCTATTTGGTACACAACGATTTCCTATCGCTAGGTACAAAATGAAAATAAACCTAGAGCCTTACTAGCCGGGAGTTACCCGTAATACTTAGTAGGCTATACAGGATAGCTAATCGGAAACAAAAGATCTATACAGGATAGCTAACCAAAACAAAAGATCTATACCGTCTGCTAGCTGGGAGTAACCCATAAAACTTAACAGACTGCATAGTAGATACAATCATAACCAACGTCTAGGAACTGCTACCAGTATCCTCCAAGGTGTCAATGCGCGCTCCAGCCTCCAAGGCCTGGGTACGCATGATATGCTGAACAGCAAGATCATCTGCAGCCTGACGCTGCCACTCGTGGCGACGCGCCTCAGTCTCTAATACTGTAACTCGTGCCTCTAATGCCCTGCAGTGAGCTTCAGACCTAGCCAAGTCCTGACGGGTCTGAATACTCTCTTGCTCGTAAGCAAGTCTCTCTCTCCTCAATACCTCAATCTCAGCTCTCACAGCTGCACGATCCTTCTGGGCATCGTGATGTCGTGTGCAAAACTCTGAGCTCTCTCTAGTGCAGACATCAACCTGGTAAGTGATCCTCCTGTTGACCAACTCTAGGGCGGTCATCATCCTCCTCTCAGTATCTAGGAGTCTGGTCTCTATAGTGGGTCCTGGCTGTCTCGCAGCAGCAGCAGCAGAACTCTCTCCAACCTCACACCCAGGTCTGGGAGTAGTAAGTAGTAGTCTCTTCCGAGGCGGTGTGTCAGCCTCGGGAATATCAGCTCTGCGGCTAGTAGATGGTGCAGGTAGTGGTATAGGTAACAATGGTGGGGTCCCTGATGGGTGTAGTGAATGATAGTAGGCTGATGCTACATCTCTCATCTCAACCTCGAGTGCTCTAGGACTAAGAGGTCGAATACGTGGAGATAAAAAGAATGGTGGTAGTAGAGGTGTAGGTGCCTCATCCTCAGCTGGCACTAAGTCCTCAGGATGCTCAGGCTCAGGAATGTACACTGGTACATGGTCCTCAGGTACATACTCTAGAGAACGTGGTGCCTGCTCCAACAACTGTTGGGCAGCCTCCTCGTAAGGATCCTCAGATGGAATACTCCAAGATCGTGCCTCAGAGTGAACAGAAGTATAGGTAACGGCAGAATCAGCTGACATGACTACTGTGACCAGCAGAAACAACTTATGAGTATATATACGACTCTTATTGTAATATACGTAATATATTATAACCACGTATATCAATTATGAATGCATCTAGTCCAACTAACTAATGCAACAACTAGTGTCCCATAAAAACCCCTTTTTATGAATGCAATGTTTGAAAACGGTTATAGTCCAGCAAAAACATTTGACCTGGTTCTCTATAACCTTGGCTCTTGATACCAATCTGTAACACCCCTAAATTGGGTCGCAGCGGAATAAGGGTCCGGGGCGTGTTACTTCAAGATCAATAGCACAAGATATATAAGAACGACACAAAAAGTCGTCGGGGAGGTGTTACTTCAAATCAATAGAGCACCACAGATAATATAAGAACGACACAAAAAGTCATGTTAAAAATGATACATTGGATTTAATTGAAAGACTAATAACAAAAGCATATAGCTTTACATTTTTATTCATTCTAGTTACTATTACAAATCACTTGACACTATCACCTTTCTCAAAATATATCTTAGCCACCTAATATCTTTCTATCGCGTGCAATCCAAAATGTAACCAATGCATCCCTAGACATCACCATGCCTATTGAGTCTCACTAAAAAACGATTGCTTAAAAAAAAACGTCAACAATAATGTTGGTGAATTCAAAGGTTTGATAAATCATAATATGTAGCAGAGACCGCTAAGACTTTCCCGTAATAATGCAACATATGCAGATCTCACAAACTAGATACATTTACACTAAGCTCAATGACACAGAAGCTCGACTGTATCGAGTTTCGAATAATATTGCTACTACAGTACATAGTACCTTTAATCTCACCCACCTCCTCTCACTGCACGGTCATTCTCGGTGATAAGCTAGTCACCCGAACGGGAGGTAGTTTCCCGAAATAGATCCAATTAAATGACATTCGCGCTCACATAATTGTAATGTAATACTTGCGTCCAATGTAAAAAACAAAGCATGTAAATCAATACTTGCTCCAAATTTGTAAAACAAAGCATGTTTCCACCCCATAAATTATAAATCATTGAAATCGTAAAAATGTGGGGCTATGAACTCACCTTGAGTTTTGATAATCCAAATATCGCAGATAAAGCGTCACGTAAAAGATCGATTGCAACCTAAATTATCATAGGTCGTATAAGTACCTTCTTAAATACTGAAATATAATCTTATAGGTTGTATTCATCGTACTATCGATCAGGCGCTATCATAATTTAATGAGGTCAATGACATGACCGTTCGAGGAGTTTAGGACACTTTAAGATCGTAAATCAAACAAGCTCGTGCGATACGCCATCACAGATGAGAGCCTCATTATGAAACTCCCTAGTAATATAGTGTACTCGATAACCCCATATCTATTCCAATTATAGCTCAATCACCACTAACGGTTTTGTAAAAGTGTTTTTAATAATTTATAACGTTTATTATTACGTTTTAGTAAAACTAGCATAACTTTTGGCGGTATTTAAGCCCGATTTTGACGTTCTTATGCCCATCTTTTCGTATTAGGACGAGGTTAATATAATTTGACATTTTCCATATTATTGACCCCCTGGAGTTAACAGTATCTTTTACTGTTCACAATAAAGGAATCAAATCAACGTAAGTTTTATTTAACCGTACTTGTTGTCGCTCAACCCTCGTAATGTTTATTTAGTTCGTTATAGCTCCGATTTTAAACGATTCTTCGAGGATGTTTCTCGTTTTTGAAAGTTTATAATTTTATGAGGTTTACAAAAAACAGACGATCGTCTGTCATGAATAGTACATTTATAAAAAATATTTTTATAAAAGTAATTAAGTTATCGTAAACTCGCAAATTCATAACTCGTTTATCGATATTTAAATGAAAAATAGATTCTTATTCTTTTTGGAATCCTAACAATATGTATTATTTGTTAAAAAATATCACTACTTGCTGTTTATAATTTTTAAAAAATGTTTTTATAGAAAATTCATTTACGACACCGGTTATTACGTATAACTGTTTTTGAAACATGTAAAACGTTTTTCCGTTATTAATCCTATTGACAAGTTTCTTTACCTTTATTCGAATCGTCAGTGAAATGTATTATCGAAGTAAAAACATAAAATGAGTATGCTTACCACAATCTTGGAGACAGAATGCATGTAGACTTGTTGAATCCATTTTAACCTTTTCTTTATAACTTTACTACTTTTGTATTTTACCACAAAGTCATATATACAATATATGTTATAATATCAATTATATACGTGGATCATGTGTCCATAATAGTCCTCATATGTCCAAGTTACCAAGATTAACAAATTCATTATCACACTTTAAAACCATAACTTTACTTAAGTAACCCTTAATTTACTAGTTTTGTCCATAATCATATTTATACATAACCAAGTGTGTACAAGTGTATTTCTTCCAAGATAACTTTATTTTAGTGTTCTAATAACATGATTAAAAGTCCATAATTAATATTAATAAGTCATTTGCCTTTCTTTTACTTGTAACATATTATATGAAATTTGTAAACCCTAATTAATACATAATCATTTTCATGTTTAACCAAGAGTGTAAATCACTTGTGTGACCATTTTAACATGATGTCATTAACATCATAGGATATATAAAAGTGTACATTATGATGACAACAATTAAAAACTCCTTTTTGCATGATCAAAATCCTAAATGGTGATTTAAGCTAAATAGAATAACCATATGCATAAAAATGAAAATTATAAGAACATAAAGAGTTCAAGTAGACCTTATGAGGTATGATGATGATGATAAACAAGTGCTAAACCCTTGTTTAGCCACAAAATCCAAGCTTGCACAAAGAAACCCTAGCTTTCCTTAATAAAAATCCTAACTTCCTTTTACTTGATTAATACTTGAAAAAGGTTAGCCAATGCTTGGGATCACCTTAGAATATCTTAGAATGGATGTGTATAGGAGTGTATGGGTTGTAGAAAAATTGCTATGGATTTGGTTAAGTGCTTGCTTCTTGCCGTGAGCTCAAAGAGAGAAGGGGAGAAGTTTTTGTGAAAATTTTACTAAGTGTAAAAGAGTTATATGATGTTATCTCAATGCATGCATGTATATATGATATAGGGAGATTAGTCAAGAGATCAGACATAATCTCATAAGGACTCTTAGGGTCTTGGTCAAGGTCTTTGGTCTAGAAGCAAGGTTATGGCTAGGTATTAAATGAGAAGTTGATTACATTGTCCTATTTTGCAAGATTTCTTCAATTTTTATTGTATAAACTCTTTGATTTCCGGCCAAAATAGAGATCTCTTCTTCTTCATACGTAATCAATTTCTTCTGAAAACACTCTCTGAGCTATCGGATTATACTCAGTGGTATTTGTTGAAGCGTAGAAAAGTTTTTGTGTTCCGTGAGGCCCGAATACGCAATTTATCGCGAAACGTATACACTTTACGTATCCGATAAAAATAAAATGAACAAAGTTAATAATTATCCTCAAAATAATTACTTAACCCTTGTTTGATGTAAACATTTAATTGTTTGATGCCCGTTTACATTGAACGTTAATTTTTAGCTTACGCGATTTAGCTTAACATTTATGATTTCAAGCAAATGCGTACAATACAAAAGGTATATTGTGGATTTATCGACGTCGTCAATGACTTGAAAACACAGGGTGTTATATCTTATCTCTTGCATACACATAAGATATATATAAAAGGGGTAGTCAAATATGGAAAACAAAGACCAAGAGGTCAAGTGGTCAATGGGGGGGCAAGATGAGTGAAATAGGGGTGACTAGTGGTCAAAACCACTAGTCATGAGTTAGTCCTTACTAACTCTTTGATGTACATGGTCCTTAGTTTCTTTTGCTCCCATGTGTCTGATGTTCTCCCATGAAAATGAGGATGAGACATACTAGTCATCATTCATACTTTGGATAATAAAAGTAATACTATGCATTTATATGAAAGTATGATAGTTTTGTATTTCTTTTATGTAAGTGGTAAGACATGAATTTAAATGTCTGGTTTGCTTTCCTAATATATATGTGATGTCCACTACATATATATATATATATATAGTATATAGAATATTTATATATATTTTATATATATCATATATATATATATATATATATATATATATATATATATAACCAGGGGTATAGTTTTATAAATACTTTGAGCATTGGATAAAAACATAGGTATTCGTTGAAGCGTAGATTAATTATGGGGGTTCCAGGTATGCCTAAACGTAATTTTATAGCAAAACGCAAACAATTTATGTAACCAATAAAGTAAATCAACAAAGTTAATAATTATCCTCAAAATAATTACTTAACACTTGCTTGATGTAAACAGTTAACTATTTGATGCCCGTTTACATTCAACGATAATTTTTAGCTTACGCGATTTAACTTAACGATTACGATTAAAAGCAAACATGTACAATACTAAAAATACAAAGTGAATTTATTGACGACATCAATGACCCTAAAACACGGGGTGTTATAGTATTCTCTCGTTAAGTGAGCCTTGTCCTCAAGGCTTAAGACGCGACACTTGATGATGGTGCGGTCTTTATGAAGAGGGGTGGATATTTCTTCCTGAACTAATCTTCGCGTTCCCATGTAAACTCAGGACCTCTCCTGGAGTTCCATCAAACCTTGAATAGTGGAATGCAGCTTCGCTTCAACCGTTTAACTTCACAGTCCATGATCTCTACTGGCTCTTTGACAAATTGAAGCTTGTCATCAAAATGTAGTCCATCCAACGAAACGGCTAATGGTTCGTCGGCATGGCACTTTTTCAAGTTGGATACATAAAATGTATTGTGAACCTGGCTCAACTCTTCAGGAAGCTCAAGCTTGTATGCAACGGATCTAACCTTTTCCAAAACCTTAAATGGTCCAATGTACCTAGGGTTTAACTTCCCTCGTTTGCCAAAATGTACGACCCCTTTCCAAGGTGAAACTTTAAGCATAAATTTATCCCTAACTTGAAACTCCATTGGCTTATGCTTTAGATCCGCGTAACTCTTTTTTCGATCGCAAGCAACTTGCATTCTCTGCTTGATTTGAACAATCTTCTTAGTTGTTTCTTGCACTATTTTTGGACAAGTGAGTTGAACTTCTCCAACCTCGGCCCAACAAACGGGTGAACGATACTTTCAACCGTAAAGTACTTCAAATGGTGCAACCTTAATACTAGCATGATAGCTATTGTTATATGAGAACTCAACTAATGGTAAATGGTTAACCTAACCCTTTCCAAAGTCGATTGCACAAGCACGCAACATATCCTCAAGAGTTTGAATAGTCCTCTCACTTTGCTTGTCTGTTTATGGATGGTACGCAGTACTCATATCCAGACTAGTACCCAAAGCATTCTGAAGTGACCTCCAAAAAATTTGATGCGAACCTAGGGTCACGATCACAAATAATCGAGAAAGGTATTCCATGCCTCATGACCACCTCCTTTAGGTACATTCTTGCAAGTTTATCCATCAGATTAGTCTCTCTCATCGATACAAAGATTGCAGACTTAGTGAATCAGTCGACAATCACCCACATAGTGTCGTAACCTTGTGACAACTTAGGAAGCTTCATGACAAAATTCATAGTGATGTTGTCCCACTTCCATTAAGTTATATCAGGTTATACCAATAGTCCTTATGGCCTTTGATGTTTTGCCTTGACATTGGCACAAGTCAAACATTTGCTAACATAGGTGGCGATGTTTGCCTTCATATTAGGCCACCAATATAGCTTTTTCATGTCTTGGTACATCTTTTCAGAACCTAGATGGATAGAATACTTTGACTTGTAGGACTCGTGCATGATCATAGTCCTCAAATCACCATAGCATGGCAGCCAACTCCTGCCGTTTAGACATAGAGTTCCATCTGCGCGGGGTTCCAACTTTTCTGTTTTAAGCTTCTTCGGATCTTTAGAATTTTCAACCAACATGTCTCCAACATCTTCTTTCTTGATGTTCTTTGGTTTCTGTGCTTCAGTTTGAGCATCCAAAATTTATTTGGGAAGATTCAAACCTATAGTCATGACTAAGGCTCGAACCCTTAATGGTGGCTCTCATTCCTTCCTGCTTAAGGCGTCAGCGACAACATTTGCTTTTCCTGGGTGATAATGAATCTCACAATCGTAATCACTAAGCAATTCTAACCAATGACGCTGCCTCATATTCAGCTCCTTTTGATTAAGAATGTGTTGTAGACTCTTGTGATCCATGAATACCGTACACTTGGTTCCGTACAAATAATGTCTCTAGAGTTTTAGAGAAAACACTACCGCTCCAAGTTCCAAATCATGAGTCGTATAGTTCTTCTCATGAATTTTTAGTTGGCGTGATGCATAAGCATTCACCTTCTCTCTTTGCATCAACACATAGCCCAAACCTTTTATCGAAGCATCGCAGTATACAATAAAATCTTTACTTCCTTCAAGTAAAGCTAGAATTGGTGCATTACATAACTTATGCTTCAACAGTTAGTTAGCTGTTTTTTGTTTGTCACCCCACTCAAACTTAACCTTCTTCTGAGTGAGCTTGGTCATTGGTTTGGAAATCTTCAAAACTCTTGATGAATCTTCGATAATACCCAGCAAGACCTAAAAATTGACGAATCTCTGTTGGTGACTTAGGAGATGCCAATCTTTAATGGATCGATCTTGGCTTGGGTCCAGTGATACCCTGGCTGTCCATCACATGACCGAGGAATGTACCTTCGGGATCCAAAATTCCAATTTGGAAAATTTGGCATACAACTCCTCTTTCTTAAGCAACTCTAAGATTAACTTAAGGTGCTCTTCGTGTTCTTGCTTGTTCTTTGAATATATCAGAATATCATCAATAAAGACAATTACAAATTTATCCAAATATGGTTTGCACACCTGATTCATAAGGTCCATGAATACGGCAGGTGCGTTTGTCAAACCAAACGACATAACTTGAAATTCATAATGGCCGTAACGGGTTCTAAAAGTGGTCTTCAGAATGTATTCTTCTCGAACCCTCAGTTGGTGATAACCCGTCCATAAACCGATCTTTGAGTAGACACTCGACCATTGAAGCTGATCAAATAAATCATCAATTCTTGGGAGCGGATAACGGTTCTTCACCGTCAGTTTATTCAATTCCCGGTAATCAATGCACATTCAAAATGATCCGTCCTTCTTCTTGACAAACAAGACCAGAGCTCCCCAGGGTGAGGAACTAGGTCTTATAAAGCCTTTGTCAGATAGTTCTTTCAGTTGCTCCGACAACTCTTTCATTTCAGAAGGTGCCAATCGATAAGGTGTCCGTGCTACAGGTGCAGCACCATGTACCAAATCAATTTGATATTCCACTTGTCGAGTTGGAGGAAGACCCAGAAAGTCCTCAGGAAATACATCAGGAAAATCTCAAACTATTGGTACGTCCTCAAGTCGCTTCTTCTCCGACTTGTATTTAATCTCCTTTGTAGTAACATATGCCAAAAAGATAGGACATCCTTTTAGCATGTATTCTTGTGTTTTGGTGTATGAGATAATGTGCAGACGAGCCTCATGTCCCCAGTTGCTTCCGTCACCATGAACAATTAATGTTTCATTTCCCCAGGGGATACGAACGATCTTCTCGGCACACACAATGATTGCTTGGTACTTTACCAACCAATCCATACCAATTATAGCGTCAAAACTACCAAGTTCTATGGGCATTAAATTTATGTTGAATGGGTGGTTCAGGATATTTAATGTACAACCCCTAAGGACAGCGTTTAACCCAATTATTCTCCCGTTGGCTAGTTCAACGTCATAATAGTGATCTAAAGCAGTTGGTGTGATATGAATTTAGGAGCTAAATGCAGTGGATACAAAACTTCTATTGGCACCAGTATCAAATAAGATAGAAGCATAGTGGTTGTTTAGAAGGAACGTACCCGTTATGACATTGAAGTCTGGGTTTGTCCCTGCATGCCCTACCGCATAGACCTTGGCTGGAGCATTGCCACCTCCAACTTGGTTACCACGGTTGTTGTTGTTCTTTAGCTTGGGACATTCCCTCTTGAAGTGTCCTTTGGCTCCAAACTCAAAACAAGTAGGTTTCTGACCCGACCCAATGCCCTCTGATGGTTAGCATTGTTAGGATTTGTTGTACTTCTACAGTCATGAACAAAATGGCTAACTTTGTTGCATTTGTGGCATTTAGGAGCACATGGACCATCGTGGTGATAATTGCATTTTGAGCATAGGGGTTTGGATCCCCCATATTGTTTCTTCTTAACAGTCCCTACAGCATAAGCCTTGCCGGTGTTCTGCCTCTTGTTTTGGTGGTGTTGTTGTGGTTGTTGGTTATTATCTGGCTTTCTCTTGTTCTTTGTCTGACGGTCAGCAAAAGTGCGAATTCTTTTATCCATCACTTGGATTGCCATTTCAGTTGCCTCTTGCATTGTCTTAGGCTTGGATGCTACTACACTTCCGTGGATCATGTCGGGTAAGCCACCGACATATTTCTTAATCTTGTCAGATTATTCAGGAAACATTCTACCCCACAGCAGTGCCAGTTCATGAAAACATTGGTTATACCCTATCACATCAGCACCTTTCACTTTCAATTTCCACAGTTCAACTTTGAGTTTCTTAATCTCGGTCCTTGGGCAGTACTTGTCAGTTATTTTCTTCTTCAGTTTAGTCCAAGTCATTTCATAAGCAATGTCATTACCAACAGTCCTAACGTGGGAGTTCCAAGTGGAGAACTTGATTTGGTTTTCCACAGAATAGTTGCTTATACGAAACACAGTTTCCATCTTCTTAATCCATTAAGTCAATTCAACAACTCCTTCTATGCCTTTGAAATTTAGAGGTTGGCACTTCATGAAGTCTGGGCAAGTGCACTCACGAGTGGCTCGCTCGTTTCTCCTAGAACCAGTTCCTGATTTATGGCTGTCGACACCATTCGTGTTTGCATCAAGTGCTGCAAAAGCGGTAGTAACGCCTTGGTTAATCATTGCCTGAAGTTGGGCATTAGTGACAGATGTGGCGTTGGTTGTTTTTGGGGCTATGTTTGACCTCGTGGCTCTTTTTGATGCCATTTTCTTCAATCACAAGAAAATATAATACCCATTAGATTTTGTAAAATCATAACCATGACATGACATATGCACAATA